>PVKS010032232.1:0-22733 GCA_004027875.1 Aplodontia rufa | reverse complement strand
CTTCGCAACAGGAACCAGCACCCTCCTGTCCCCACGACAGGAAGGCCTGGAAGACCCGCCAGGGACCGAACTTTCCCCCCACACAGCCCCCCACCGGGCGGCGCCACCAGGAAGAGAGGAGCAAAGCAATGCTAGGAGGTCCCATTGGACACGTCCCCTGGGAACTGGGCGCTTCTGAGCGCATGCGGGCTTGGTGGAGAAGCCCTTCCCCACCTAACTTTACTCTCTCTCTCACCTTCCCAACCGCGTCCCAGCCTGGAGGCTGTGCACCCGGGTGGAGAGAAATGAGGATGGAGTAGAAGTGCGGGAAATGGTTGCCACCTCCAACTGGGTGTCAGCTTCTTCACACCACTCCAAACGAAAGAGGGCAGGATAAATCACCACGGTGAACCCCCTTCATAATGGGAAAGAGCACTCTTCTGGACTCACGATGGGAAGGAAAGGTGTGCGAGATCCACTACGGACCGACCTGAACCCCATCCAGCCCCGAGCCTGAGTCGCTCAACAGGAAGAGTGGGACCAAGTAACTCTTAGAGGTCAAGTTGGACACGCCCCCTGGGAACAGGGTGCCAGGGAGCGGCATCCCGGGCTTGGCGGAGCAACACTTCCCCTCTGACCTTTCCTCTCTCTACCCTTCCCAACCCCGTCCCAGCCCCGGAGGTTGTGCCCTAGGGTGGATTGGAACAGAGGATGGAGAACAAGTGCGATAAAGGTTCATCACCACCCACAGGGTGCCGTCTTCACCCCGCCCCTCCAAGCCAGAGAGGGCAGGAGCAACCACCACGATGTACCCCACTTTGTAATAGGAATGAGCACCCTCCTACCCCCGCGATGTGAAGGAAAGTCGCGTGAGACCCGCCAGGGCATGACCTCCATCCCCACCCCATTCCCTGCCTGTCGTCAGCGGGCATGAAGAGCGGGGCCAAGCAAGGCTCGGAGGTCCTGATGGACACGCACCCTGGGAACAAGGTGCCTTGCAGCAGCCCCCCGGGCTTCGAATAGCAACCCTTCCCCATCGATCTTTCTTCTCTCTCTCCCATTCCCGACCCCGTCCCAGCCCCGGAGGCTGTGCACCCGGGCGGAATGTTAAAGAAGATGGAGAAGTGCGGGAGAAGGTCGTCACCCCCAACCGGGTGCCGACTTCTTCACACCCCTGCAAACCAACGAGGGCAGGATTAATCACCAAGGTGACCCCACCTTCATAACGGGAACAAGCATTCACCAGCCCATGCGATGGGACGAAAAAGCGTGTGGTACCCTCCAGGGACAGACCTCTCCCCCCACCCTGCCACCCTATGGGCGGTTCCCAGCAGGAAGAAAGGGGCCAAGTGACTCTCGGAGGTCACGTTGGACACGCCACCTGAGAACAGGGCACCACGGAGAGGCTCCCCGGCCTTGGTGGAGCATTCCTTCCTCACCGACCTTTCCTCTCTCTCTCCCCTTTCCAACCCCACCCCAGCCCCGGAGGCTGTGCCCAGGGCTGAGTGAAAAGAGGATGGAGTAGAATTGCAGGGAAAGCATCGTCACACCCCACCACTTGCCAGCATTTTTCCACGCGTCCAAGCCAACAATGGCAAGATCAACCACCATGGCGACCCCCCCTTCAAAAATGGAAAGAGCACCCTCCTGCCTCCGCGATGGGAAGGAAAGGATGCGCGACCTGCCAGAGGCCGACCTACCCCCCACCCAGACCCGTGCCGGCGGACAGATAGCAGGAAGAGAGGGGCCGAGTGACTCTCTGAGGTCCCGATGGACACTCCCCTAGAATCCGGGTGCCACGGAGTGGCGCCCCGGGCTTGGTGGAGAAACCCTTCCACACCAACCTTTCCTCTCTCTCTCCCCTTCCCGACCACGTCCCAGCCCCAGAGGCTGTGCCCCAGGGTGGATTGGAAAAGAGGATGGAGAACAAGTGCGGGAAAGTGTAGTCACCGCCCACATGCTGACGGATTCTCCTTGTCCCTCCAAGCCAAAGAGCGCAGGATCAACCACCATGGCGACCCCCCACTTTGTAACGGGAAAGAGCACACTGCTGCGTCCGTGACGGGAAAGAAAGTCACGCGAGACCCGCCAGGGAACGATCTCCCCCCCAAACCGCCCCCTGTCGGGCGGCGCCAACAGGAAGAAACGGGCAAAGCGATGCTGGGAGGTCCAGATGGACACTTCCCCTGGGAACAGGGCCCCTTCAAGGGGCACCCCGGGCTTGGCGGAGCAACCCTTCCCCACAGACCTTTTCTCTCTCTCTCCCTTTCCTGACCCCGTCTGAGCCCTGGAAGCCATGCACCCGGGCGGAGTGAAAAGAGGTTGGACTAGAAGTGCAGGAAAGGCTCGTCACCTCCGACCGGCTGCCGGCTTCTACCCACCCATCCAAAACCAAGTTGGCAGGATCAACTACCATGGCCTTCCCCCTCTTCCTAAGGGGAACCAATACTCTCCTGCCAACGTGAAGGGAAGAAAACGCCTGAGAGCCCCCCAGGTACTGACCACCCCCATCAACCCATCACCGTCCGGGGGAGCATTAAGCAGGAAGAGAGGGGTCAAGCGACGTTTGGGGGTCCAGGTGCACAAGCCCCCTGGGAACAAGGCACCGCATAGCGGCCCCCAGACCTTTGTGAAGCAAACCTTCCCCACCGAACTTTCCTCTCTCTCTCCCATTCCTGACCCCGTCCCAGCCTCTGAGACTGTGCCCCCGGGCGGAGTGGAAAAGAGGATGGAGAAGAAGTCGGAGAAAGCGTCGTCAACACCCACAGAGTGCCAGCTTCACCCCGCTCCTCGAAGCCGAAGAGGGCAGGAGCAACCAACACGGCAACACCCCACTTTGTAAAGGGAATGAGCACCCTCCTCCACCCGCGTTGGTAAGGAAAGTCACGCGAGACCTGCCAGGGCCCGACTTCCATCCCCACCCAATCCCCTGCCGGTCTGCGGCGGGCAGGAAGATAGGGGCAAAACGAGGCTCAGAGGTCCTGGTGGACATGCACCCTGAGAACAGGGCACCGCTGAGCGCATACAGAGCTTGGTGGACCAACCCTTCCCAGCAAACCTTTACTCCCTCTCTCCCCTTCCCAGCCCCGGAGTCTGTGCCCCAGGGCTGAGTGAAAAAAGGATGGAGCAGAAATGCGGGAATAAGTCGTCACCCCGCACCGTGTGCCGGTTTCTTCACACCCCTCCAAATCAACGAGAGCAGGATCAATCACCATGGTGACACCCCCTTCATAACTGGAACCAGCACCATCCTGCCACTGTGATGGGAAGGAAAGGCATGAAACACCCGCCAGGGACAGACCACACCCCCAAACTCGGCAACCCACCAGGCTACGCCCAGCAGGAAATGAGAGGCCAAGTGACTCTCAGATGTGAAGTTGTACAAGCACCCTGGGAACAGGGTGCAAGGGAGCGGCACACCGGCCTTGGCGGAGCAACACTTCCCCACCAAACTTTCCTCTCTCTCTCCCCTTCAGGACACCTCCCAGCCCTGGAGGCTGTATTCACGGGCGGATTGGAAAAGAAGATGGAGAAGAAGTGCGAGAAAGTGTCGTCACCACCCACATGGTGCTGACTTCTCCTTGCCTCTCCAGGCCGAAGAGGGGAGGATCAAACACCATGGCTACCCCCAGCTTCGTAACAGGAACCACCACCCTTCTGCCCCTGCGACGGGAATGTCCGTGAGACCGGCCAGGGACTGACCTCACCCCCCAGCCTGCCACCCCCTGGGCTGCTCCCAGCAGGAAGACAGGGGCCAAGGGACTCTCAGAGGGCACGTTGGACACGAGCCCTGGGAACAGGGCGCCTCTGGGCACATCCCGGGCTTGGCGGAGCAACTGTTCCCCACAGATCTTTACTCTCTCTCTCACCTTCCCGACCCCATCCCAGCCCTGGAGGCTGTTCCAAGAGTAGAGTGGAAAAGAGGATGGAGAAGAAGTGTGGGAAAGGGTCATCACTGCCCACAGGGTGCCGGCTTCTCCCCGACCCACCAAGCCGAGGAGTGCAGGATCAACCACCACTGCGACCCCCACTTCTTAACAGGAATGAGCAGCCTCTTCTCACCGCAACATAAAGGAAAGTCATGGGAGACTCGCCAGGGACCGACCTTCCAGCCCAACCCACACCTCGCCAGGCAGCGGACAGCAAGAAAAGAGGGGCCAAGTGACTCTCGGAGGTCACGTTAGACACGCCCCCTAAGAAAAGGGCGCCACGGAGCGGCACCCTGGGCTTGGCGGAGCAACACTTCCCCACCGAACTTTCTTCTTTCTCTCCCCATCCCGACCCCGTCCAAGCCCCGGAGGCTGTGCCCCAGGGCTTTGTGAAAAGAGGATGGAGTAGAAGTGCAGGGAATGTGTCATCATCCCCAACCAGGTGCCTAGTCTCCCCGCGCCTCTAAGCCAACGAGAGCAGGATCAACCACCCCGGTGACCCCCCATTCGTAACGGAAAAGAGTACCCACCTGCCCCCACGATTGGAAGGAGAGCAGTGCGAGTCCGGCCAGAGACCGGCCTCGCCCCTACCCCGCCCCATGCCCGGCGGCGGACAGCAGGAAGAGAGGGGCCAAGTGACTCTCAGAGGTCCCAGTGTACACGGCCCCTGGGAAAAAGGTGCTATGGTGTGGCCACCCGGGCTTGGCAAAGCAACCCTTCCCCACCGACCTTTCCTCTCTCTCTCCCCTTCCTGACCCTTCTCAGCCCCAGAGATTGTGCCCCAGGGCTTAGTGAAAAGAGGATGGAGTAGAAGTGCGGGAAAGGGTCGTCACCCCAACTGAGTGCCGAGTTCTTCACACCCCTCCAAACCAAGGAGTACAGGATCAATCACCAAAGTGAACCCCCTTCTTAACGGGAAAGAGCACCCTCCTGGACCCGCAACTGGAAGGAAAGGCGTGCGAGAACCGCTAGGGACCGAACTCCCCCCATCCGGCCCATCGCCTGCAGCACCCAGCAAGAAGAGAGGGGCCAAGTGACTCTCAGAGGTCACATTGGACACACCCACTGGGAACAGGGTGCCAGGGAACATCACCCTGTGCTTGGCAGAGCAACACTTCCCCAACGAGCTTTCCACTCTCTCCCCCCTTCCTGACACCTCCCAGCCCTGGAGGCTGTGCTCACGGACTGTGTGGAAAACAGGATGGAGATGAAGTGTGGGAAAGAGTCATCACCGATCACAGGGTGCCGGCTTCTCCCCACCACTCCAAGGCGACGAGGGCAGGATCAATCACCATGGCGACCCCCAGCTTCCTAACAGAAACCAGCACCCTCCTGCACCCACGACAGAAAGGCCCAGAAGACCCGCCAGGGACCGAAATTACCCCACACACCGCCCCCCACCAGGCGGCCTCACCAGGAAGAGAGGAGCAAAGTAATGTTAGGAGGTCCAATTGGACACGCCCCCTGGGAAAAGGGCGCCTCTGAGCGCATGCGGGCTTGGCGGAGAAGCCCTTCTCCACCGACCTTTACTTTCTCTCTCACCTTCCCGACTGCGTCCTAGCACTGGATGCTGTGCCCCCGGGCGAATTGGAAAAGAGGATGGAGAAGAAGTGCAGAAAAGGGTCCTCACCGCCCACCGGGTGTTGGTTTCTCCCTGCCCCTCACTGCGGAGGAGTGCATAGTCAACATCCACTGCAACACCACACTTCCTAACAGGAACAAGCAGCCTCCTCTCCCTGCGACGTCAAGGAAAGGCATGGGAGTCCTGCCAGGGACCGAACTCCCAGCCCACCCCGCTCCCCGCTGGGTGGCGGAGAGCAGAAGAGGGTCCAAGAGACTTTCGCAGGTAACGTGAGACACTCCCCCTAGGAACAGGGCGCCACGGAGCAGCACCCCGGGCTTAGAGGAGCAACATATCCTCACCGCCCTTTCCTCTTTTTCTCCCCTTCCCGACTCCTCCCAGCCCTGGATTCTGTGCCCCCAGGGGGAGTGGAAAAAAGGATGGAAAAGAAGCGTAGGAAAGGGTCGTCACCGCCCACAGGGTGCCGCCTTATCCCTGATCCTCCAAGCCTAGGAGGGCAGGATAAACCAGCACGGCGAACCCCAAATTTGTAACGGAAATGAGCACCCTCCTCCCCCTGCGACGGGAAAGAAAGTCACGCGAGACCTGCCAGGGACCGACCTCTGCCCCACATCGCCCCCGCCGGTGGTTTGCCGGTAGGAACAGTGGGGAAAAGTGACTTTCAGAGGTTCAGGTAAACACGACCCCTGGGAACAGGGTGCCACCGAGCAGCACCCCGGCCTTGGCGGAGCAACACTTCCTCACCGACCTTTCCTCTCTCTCTCCCCTACCCGACCACGTCCCAAACCAGGAGGCTGTGCCCCAGGGCTGAGTGAAAAGAGGATGGAGTAGAAGTGCACGGAAAGTGTCGTCACTCCCCACCAGGTGCCAGCTTCTTCCCGTGCGTCCCAGCCAACAAGAGCAGGATCAACCACCATGGCGAACCTCGTTCGTAAAGGGAACGAGCAAGCTCCTGCCCCCGCGAAGGGAAGGAAATGATGCAAGACCCACCAGAGGCCAACCTCCCCACCAAACCGACCCATGCCGGGTGGCGGATAGCAGGAAGACAGGGTCCAAGAGATTTTCGGAGTTCCCGATGGATACCCCCCCTGGAAACCAGGCGCCACGGAGTGGCACCCCGGCTTGGCGGAGCAACCCTTCCCCACCAACCTATCCTCTCTCTCTCCCCTTCCCGACCACGTCCCAGCCCCGGAGGCTGTGCACCAGGGTGAATTGGAAAAGATAATTGAGAACAAGTGCGGAAAGGGTCGTCACCGCCCAAAGGGTCCTGGCTTCACCACACCCCTCCAAGCCGAAGAGAGCAGGAGAAACCTCCAGGGCGACACCCCACTTTTTAAAGTAATGAGCACCCTCCTCCCCCAGTGACGTGAAGGAAAGGCGAGCGAGACACGCCAGGGCCTGACCTCGAACCCAACCCCATCCTCTGCCTATCGGCGGTGGGCATGAAGAGAGGGGCCAAGCGAGGCTCGGAGGTCCTGATGGACATGCACCCTGGACACCGGGCGCCGTGCAGCGGCCCCCGGGGCTTCGCGTAGAAACCCTTCCCCACCGATCTTTCTTCTCTCTCTCCCATTCCCGACCCCGTCCCAGCCCCGGAGGCTGTGCACCCGGGCAGGATGTTAAAGAAGATGGAGAAGAAGTGCGGGAAAATGTTGTCATCGCCCACCGGCTGTCGGCTTCTCCAAGACCCTCCCATCCAATGAAGGAAGGATCAACTACCACAGAGACACTCCACATTGTAACTGGAATGAGCACCCTCCTGCCCCTGCAACAGGAAGGAAATGCACGCGAGCCTCGCCAGGGACCAATCTCCCCCCCAAAACGACCCCTGTCTGGCGGTGCCAACAGGAAAAAAGGGGCAAAGTGATGCTGGGAGGTGCTGGTGGACACGCCACCTGGGAAAAAGGCACTGTGGAGCGCCCCGCCGGCTTTGGTGGAGCAACCCTTCCCCACCGAACTTTCTTCTCTCTCTCCCTTTCCCGACTCTTCCCAGCCCCGGTGGCTGTGCCCCCGGACGGAGTGAAAAGAGGATGGAGTAGATGTGCGGGAATAAGTTGCCACCCCCCACCGGGTGCCGGTTTCTTCACACCCCTCCAAACCATCGAGGGCAGGATCAATCACCATGGTGACACTCCCTTCATAAGTGGAATGAGCACCATCCTGCCACCATGACAGAAAGGAAAGGTGTGAAAGACCCACCAGGGACCGACCACCCCCATAATCTGGCAACCTGCAGGGCAGCGCACAGCAGGAAGAGAGGGGCCAAGTGACTCTCGGAGGTGAAGTTGGACAAGGCTCCTGGGAACAGGGTGCCAGGGAGCGGCATACCGGGCTTGATGGAACAACACTTCCCCACCAAACTTTCCTCTCTCTCTCCCCTTCAGGACACCTCCCAGCCCTGGAGGCTGTTCCCACGGTCGTAGTGGAAAAGAGGATGGAGAAGAAGAGCAGGAAAGAGTCATCACCACCCACAGGGTGCCGGCCTCTCCATGCCCCTCCAAGCCGAGGAGGGGAGGATCAAAAACCATGGCGACCCCCATCTTCATAACAGGAACCAGCACCCTTCTGGCCCAGCGATGGGAAGGACCGAGAGACCAGCCAGGGACTGATCTCACCCTCCAGCCTGCTCCCCGCTGAGCGGCACCCAGCAGAAAGAGAGGGGCCAAATGACTCTCAGAGGTCACATTGGACACGAACCCTGGGAACAGGGCACCTCCTAGCGCATCCCGGGCTTGGCGGAGCAACCCTTACCCACAGAACTTTACTCTCTCTCTCACCTTCCCGACCCCATCCCAGCCCTGGAGGCTCTACCCCGGGTGGAGTGGAAAAGAGGATGGAGAAGAAGTGCAGGAAAGGGACATTACCGCCCACCGGGTGCCGGCTTCTCCCCGCCCCTCCAAGACGAGGAGTGCAGGATCAACCACCACGGCGACCCCCCACTTCATAACAGGAACCAGCAGCCTCCTCACACAGCGATGGAAAGGAAATGCATGGAGGACTCGTCAGGGACCGACCTCCCAGCCCAACCTGTCCACTCCGGGTGGCGAACAGCAGGAGGAGAGGGGACAAGTGACTCTCGGAGGTCACGTTAGACACCCCCCCTAGGAACAGGGCGCCAAGGAGGGGCACCCTGGTCTTGGCGGACCAACACTTCCCCACCGAACTTTCCTCTTTCTCTCCCCTTTCCGACCCCGTCCCTGCCCCGGAAGCTGTGCCCTTAGTGGATTGGAAAAGAGGATGGAGAACAAGCGCGTTAAAGAGTCGTCACCACCCACCGGCTGCCGGATTCTCCTCGCCCCTCCAAGTCAAAGAGGGCAGGATCAAACACCACGGCGACCCACCTTGGTAACGGGAAAGAACACACTCCTGCCTCCACGACGGGAAAGAAAGGCACACGAGACCAACTAGGAACAGATCCCTCCCCCCCAAAATGCCCCCTGTCGGGCGGCGCCAACAGGAAGAGACGAGAAAAGCGAAGCTGGGAGATCTCAGTGAACAAGTCCCCTGTGAACAGGACCCCTTCAAGCGGCACCCCGGGCTTGGTGGAGCAACGCTTCTCCACAGACCTTTTCTCTCTGTCTCCCCTTCTCGACCCTGTCTCAGCCCTGGAAGCCATGCCCCTGGGTGGAGTGAAAAGAGGATGGAGGAGGAGTGCAGGAAAGGGTCGTCACCTCCCACCGGCTGCCGGCTTCTACCCACCCATGCAAAACCAGGAGGGCAGGATCAACAACCATGATGATCCCCATCTTCCTAAGGGGAACAAACACACTCCTGCCCCCACAAAGGGAAGAAAAGGCGTGAGAGACCTGCTAGGTATCGACCTCCCCCATCAACCCGTTCCCGGCCTGGGGCGTTCAACAGGAAGAGTGGGGTCAATCGACGATCGGAGGTCCAGGTGCAGAAGCCCCTGGGAACAAGATGCCACAGAGCGGCCCCCTGAGCTTGGCGAAACAACTCATCCCCACCGACATATCCTCTCTCTCTCCCATTCCCGACCCCGTCCCAGCCTCTGAGACTAAGCCCCCGGACGGAGTGGAAAAGAGGATGGAGAAGAAGTGTGAGAAAAGGTCGTCACCACCCACAGGGTGCTGGCGTCACCCCACCCCTCGAAGCCGAAGAGGGTAGGAGCAACCAACACGGCGATGCCCCACTTTGTAACAGGAATGAGCACACGCCTCCCCCCGCGTTGGGAAGGAAAGTCATGGGAGACCCGCCAGGGCCTGTGTTCCATCCCCACCCAATCCCCTGCCTGTCCGCGGCGGGCAGGAAGAGAGAGGCAAAGCGAGGCTCGAAGGTCCTAGTGGACATACCCCCTGGGAACAGGGCACCGCTGAGCGCATCCAGGGCTTGTTGGAGCAACTCTTCCGCACCGACATTTCCTCTCACTCTCCCCTTCCAAGCCCCGGAGGCTGTGCCCCAGGGCTGAGTGAAAAGAGGATGGAGTAGAAGTGGGGGAATAATCTTCACCCCCCACCGAGTGCCGGTTTCTTCACACAGATCCAAACCAAGGAGGGCAGGATCAATCACCATGGTGACATCCACTTCATAACTGGAACGAGCACCATTCTGCCACCGAGACGGGAAGGAAAGGGGTGCAAAACCCGCCAGTGAGCGATCACCCCCCCAGACCCGACAACCCGCTGGGCGGCGCCCAGCAAGAAGAGAGGAAACAAGTGACTCTCGGAGGTGTATTTGGAAAAGCCCCCTAGGAACACGGTGGCAGGGAGCGGCACCCCAGGCTTGGCGGAGCAATGCTTCCCCACAGAACTTGTGTCTCTCTCTTCCTTTCCCGACCCCGTCTCATCCCTGGAAGCCATGCCCCCATGCGTAGTGAAAAGAGGATGGAGTAGAAGTGCAGGAAAGCGTTGTCACCTCCCACCGGCTGCTGGCTTCTACTCACCCCTCCAAGACCAGGAGGGCAGGATCAACAACCATGGTGATCCCCCTCTTCCTAAGGGGAACGAAAACCCTCCTGCCCCTGCAAAGGGAAGAAAAGGAGTGAGAGACCCGATAGGTACCTCCCTCCCCCATCAACCAGTCCCCGCCGGGGTAGTGTTCAGCAGGAAGAGAGGGGTCAAGCGAAGTTCGGAGGTCCAGGTGCAGAAGCCCCCTGGGAACAAGGCGCCACAGAGCGGCCCTCCGACCTTGGTGATGCAACCCTTCCCCACCGACCTTTCTTCTCTCTCTCCCATTCCCGACCCCGTCCCAGCCTCTGAGACTGTACCCCCGAAAGGAGTGGAAAAGATGATGGAGAAGAAATGCGAGAAAGGATCGTCACCACCCACAGGGTGCCGGCGTCACCCCGCCCCTCGAAGCCGAAGAGGGAAGGAGCAACCAACACGGGGATGCCCCACTTTGTAACAGGAATGAGCACACGCTTCCCCCCACGTTGGGAAGAAAAGTCATGGGAGACCCACCAGGGCCCGTGTTCCATCCCCACCCAATCCCCTGCCGGTCAGCGATGGGCAGGAAGAGAGGGGCAAAGCGAGGCTAGGAGGTCCTGGTGGACATGCCCCCTGGGAACAGGGCACTGCTGAGCGCATCCAGGGCTTGTTGGAGCTACTCTTCCCCACCGACCTTTCCTCTCTCTCTCCCCTTCCCAGCCCCGAAGGCTGTGCCCCAGGGCTGAGTGAAAATAGGATGGCGTAGAAGTGGGGGAATAATCTTCACCCCCCACCGGGTGCCGGTTTCTTCATACCCCTCCAAATCAACAAGAGCAGGATCAATCACCATGGTGACACCAACATCATAACTGGAACGAGCACCATCTTGCCACCGAGATGGGTTGGAAAGGGGTGCAAGACCCACCAGTTACCGACCACCCCCAAAACCTGCCAACCCACCCGGCGGCGCCCAGCAGGAAGAGAGGGGCCAAGTGACTCTCGGAGGTGAAGTTGGACAAGCCCCCTGGGAACAGGGTGCCAGGGAGCAGCATACCAGTCTTGATGAAGCAAGGTTACCCCACCAACCTTTTCTCTCTCTCTCCCCTTCAGGACACCTCCCAGCCCTGGAGGCTATGCCCACGGTCGGAGTGGAAAAGAGGATGGAGAATAAGTGTGGGACAGGGATGTCACCTCCCACAGGGTGCCGTCTTTCCATGCCCCTCCAAGCCGAGGAGGGGAGGATCAAACACCATGGAGACCTCCAGCTTCATAACAGGAACCAGAACCCTTCTGCCCCAGTGATGGGAAGGCCCGAGAGACCGGCCAGGGACTGTCCTCTCCCCCAGCCGGCCCCATACTGGGCGGAGCCCAGCAGGAAGAGAGGGGCCAAGTGACTCTCAGAGGTTACATTGGACAGGAAATCTGGGAACAGGGCGCCTCTGAGCGCATTCAGGGCTTGGCGAAGCAACACTTCCCCACAGACCTTTACTCTCTCTCTCACTTTCCCAAGCCCGACCCAGCCCTAGAGTTTGTACCCCGAGAGGAGTGGAAAAGAGGATGGAGAAGAATTACAGGAAAGAGTCATCACCGCCCACCGGGTGCCATCTTCTCCCCTACTCACCAAGCCGAGTAGTGCAGGATAAACCATCACTGCGACCCCCCACTTCGTAACAGGAACGAGCAGCCCCCTCTCACCGCGATGGCAAGGAAAGGCGTGGGAGACTCGCCAGGGACTGACCTCCCAGCCCAACCCACCCCACACCGTGTGGCGGACAGCAGGAAGAGAGGGGCCAAGTGACTCTCAGAGGTCACATTAGACACGCCCCCTAGGAACAGGGCGCCACGGAGCAGCACCCCGGGCTTGGCGGAGCAACACTTCCCCACCGACCTTTCCTCTCTCTCTCCCCTTCCCGACTTTTCCCAGCCCCGGAGGCTGTGCCCCAGGGCGGAGAGAAAAGAGGATGGAGTAGAAGAGCGGGAAAGGGTCATTACCGCCTACCGGGTGCCGGTTTCTTCAAAGCCCTCCAAACCAACAAGGGCAGGATTAATCACCATGGTGAGCCTTCTTCATAAGTGGAACAAGCACCCTCCTGAAACTGGCACGGGAAGGAAAGGTGTGCCAGACCCGCCAGGGACCAATCTCCCCCCTCATCCGGCGCACCGCTGGGCGGCGCCCAGCAGGAAGAAATGGAACAAGTGATATTCAGAGGTCAAGTTGGACAACCCCTGAGAACAGGGTGCCAGAAAACGGCACCCCGGGCTTGGTGGAGCAACATTTCTCCACCCAACTTTCCTCTCTCTCTCCCCTTTCCGACACTTCGGAGCCCTGCCGGCTGTGCCCCCAGGCTTTGTGTAAAAGAGGATGGAGAAGAAGTATAGGAAAGGGTCGTCAATGCCCACAGGATGCGGCTTCTCCTCGCTGCTCCATGCCAAAGTGGGCAGGATCAACCACCACAGCGACCCCCCACTTTGTAACGAGAAAGAACCCACTCCTGCCTCCGTGATGGGAAAAAAGACACACGAGACCGCCAGGGACCTATTTCCCCCCCAAAACGACCCCAGTCGGGTGGCGCCAACAGGAAGAGACGGGCAAAGCGATGCTGGGAGGTCCCGGTGGACAAGTCCCCTGGGAACAGGGCCTCAAAATCGACACCGTGGGCTTGGCGGAGCAACGCTCCCCCACAGACCTTTTCTCTCTCTCTCCCCTTCCCGACCCCGTCTCAGCCCTGGAAGCCATGCTGTCAGGCGGAGTGAAAAGAGGATGGAGTAGAAGTGCAGGAAAGGGTCGTCACCTCCCACAGGCTGCCGGCTTCTACCCACCCCTCCAAGACCAGGATGGCAGGATCAACAACCATGGTGATCCCCCTCTTCCTAAGGGGAACGAACACCCTCCTGTCCCCACAAAGGGAAGAAAAGGCGTGAGAGACCCGCTAGGTACCGACCTCCCCCATCAACCCATCCCCGGCCGGTTTTGCGTTCAGCAGGAAGAGAGGAATCAAGCGACATTCGGAGGTCCAGGTGCAAAATCCCCCTGGGAACAAGGTGCCGCAGAGCAGCCCCCCTAGCATGGCGAAGCAACCCTTCCCCACCGACCTTTCCTCTCTCTCCCATTCCCAACCCCGTCCCAGACCCAGAGACTGTGCCCCCGGGCGGAGGGGAAAAGAGGATGGAGAAGACGTGCAAGAAAGGGTCGTCACCACCCATAGGGTGCTGGCTTCACCCCGCCCCTCAAAGCAGAAAAGGGCAGGAGCAACCAATACAGCGACGCCCCACATTGTAACAGGAATGAGCATCTCCTCCCCCAGCAACAGAAAGGAAAAGCACGCAAGACCTGCCACGGACACACCTCCCCCTGCACATCGCCCCCTCCTGGTGGAGGCCAGCAGGAATAGAGGGGCCAAGTGAATCTCGGAGGTCCCAGTGGACACTCCCCCTGGGAAAATGGCGCTGTGGTGCGGCCCCCCGGTTTGCCTGACCCCGTCCCAGCCCCGGAGACTGTGCACCACGGCGACCCCCCATTCGTAACGGAAACGAGCACCCACCTGCCCCCGCGATGGGAAGGAGAGCAGTGCAAATCCGGCCAGCGACCGACTTCACCCCTTCCCCGCCCAATGCCCGGTGGCGGACAGCAGGAAGAGAGGGGCCAAGTGACTCTCAGAAGTTCCGGTGGACACGCCCCCTGGGAAAAAGGCGCTGTGAAGCAGCCCAGCGAACTTGGCGGAGCAACCCTTCCCCACCGACCTTTCCTTTCTCTTTCCCCTTCCCGACCCTGCCCATTCCCGGAGGTTGTGCCCCCGTGCTGAGTGCAAACAGGATGGAGTAGAAGAGCGGCAAAGGGTCATCACTGCCCACCGGGTGCCGGTTTCTTCAAAGCCCTTCAAACGAAGGAGTGCAGGATCCATCAAAATGGTGAGCCCCCTTCATAAGTGGAACAAGCACCCTCTTGCCACCGCGACGGGAAGGAAAGGCATGCGAGACCCGCTAGGGACCAACCTCCCCCCTCATCGTCGCCCACTGGGTGGCGCCCAGCAGGAAGAGATGGACCAAGTGACTTTCAGAGGTCAAGTTGGACAAGCCTCCTGGGAACAGGGTGCCAGGGAACGGCACCGCGGGCTTGGCGGAACAACTCTTCGCCTCTGACCTTTCCTCTCTCTACCCTTCTCAACACCGTCCCAGCCCCGGAGGCTGTGCCACAGGGTGGATTGGAACAGAGGATGTAGAACAAGTGAGGGAAAGGGTCGTCACCGCCCACAGGGTGCCGGATCCACCCCGCCCTTCCATGCCGGAGAGGGCAAGAGCAACCACCTACGATGTACCCCACTTTGTAATAGGAATGAGCACCCTCCTCCCCACGCGACATGAAGGAAAGGCACGCGAGACACGCCAGGGCCTGATCTTGAACCCCATCCCATCCCCTGCCTGTCGGCGGCGGACATGAAGAGAGGGGCCAAGGGAGGCTTGGAGATCCTGGTGGACACGCCCCCTGGGAACAAGGCGCTGTGCAGCGGTCCACCGGGCTTCGCGTAGCAACCCTTCCCCACCTATCTTTCTGCTCTCTCTCCCATTCCCGACACCGTCCCAGCCCCAAAGGCTTTGCACCCGGCCAGAATGTTAAAGAGGATGGAGAAGAAGTGCGGGAAAGGGTCCTGAACGCCCACAGGTTGCCGGTTTCTCCATGCCCCTCCAAGCCGAGGAAGGGAGGATCAAACACCATGGCGACCCCCAGCTTCGTAACAGGAACCAGAACCCTTCTGCCCCCGTGATGGGAAGGCGCGGGAGACTGACCAGGGACTGACTTCACCCCCCAGCCGGTCCCCGCTGGGTTTCACCCAGCAGGAAGAAAGGGGACATGTGACTTTCAGAGGTCACGTTGGATAGGAACCCTGGGAAAAGGGCGCCTCTGAGTGCATCCCGGGCTTGGCAGAGCAACCCTCACCCACCTACCTTTCCTCTCTCTTTACCATTCCCGACCCTGTCCCAGCAACGGAGGCTGTGCACCCGGGCGGAATGTTAAAGAAGATGGAGAAGAAGTGCGGGAAAATGTCATCATTGCCCACTGGCTGCCGACTTCTCCAAGCCCCTCCAATCCAAGGAGGGGAGGATCAACTACCACAGCGACACTCCTTTTGTAATGGGAATGAGCACCCTCCAGCCCCTCTGATGGGAAGGAAAGGCACGCGATACCTCCTAGGGACCTATCTCCCCCGCAAACCACCCCCTGTTGGGAGGGGCCAACAGGAAGAGAGAGGCAAAGCGATGCTGGGAGGTGTCGGTGGACACGCCCACTGGGGACAGGGCGCCTGTGAGCGCATCCAGGGCTTGGCGGAGCAACCCTTCCCCACCGACCTTTCCTCTCTCTCTCCCCTTCCCGACTCTTCCCAGCCACGGAGACTGTGCCCCCGGTCGGAGTGAAAACAGGATGGAGTAGAAGAGCGGGAAAGGGTCATCACTGCCCACTGAGTGCCGGTTTCTTCAAAACCCTCCAAATCAACGAGGGCAGGATCAATCACCAAGGTGAACCCCCTTCTTAATGGGAACGAGCACCCTCCTCGACCCGCGACTGGAAGGAAAGGCATGCGAGACCCGATAGGGACCGACCTCCCCCCCATCCTGCCCCCAGCCGAGAAAGCCCAGCAGGAAGAGAGGGGCCAAGTGACACTCAGAGGTCACATTGGACACACCCACTAGGAACAGGGTGCCAGGGAACGGCACCCTGTGCTTGGCAGAGCAATACTTCACCACCTACCTTTCCTCTCTCTCTCCCCTTCCTGATACCTCCCAGCCCTGGAGGCTGTGCACACAGAAGGTGTGGAAAGCAGGATGGAGAAAAATTGGGGGAAAGGGTCGTCACCGACCACAGGGTGCCGGCTTCTCCCCGCCCCTCCAAGCCAAGGAGGGCAGGATCAACCAACATGGCGACCCCCAGCTTCGTAAGAGAAACCAGCACCCTCCTGCCCCCGCGATGGGAAGGCCCGTAAACCCGCCAGGGACCGAAATTACCCTACACACCACCCCCCGCCGGACAGCACCAACAGGAAGAGAGGAGCAAAGCAATGCTAGGATGTCCCATTGGACACGGCCCCTGGGAACAAGGCACTTCTGAGTGCATGCGTGCTTGGCGGAGAAGCCCTTCCCCACCGACCTTTACTCTCTCTCTCACCTTCCTGACCGCGTCCCAGCCTTGGAGGCTGTGCGCCCGGGCGGAGTGAAAAGAGGATGGAGTAGAAGAGGGGGAAAGGGTCATCACCACCAACCGGGTGCCAGTTTCTTCAAAGCCCTCCAAACCAACGAGGGCAGGATCAATCACCATGGTGAGCCAACTTCATAACTGGAACAAGCACCCACTTGCCACTGCGACGGGAAAGAAAGGTGTGCGAGACCTGCCAGGGACCAACCCTCCCCATTCCGGCGCCCTGCTGGGCGTCGCCCAACAGAAAGAGATGGACCAAGTGAATTTCAGAGGTCACATTAGACACACCCACTAGGGACAGGGTGCCAGGTAACGGCACCCCGGGCTTGGTGGAGCAACACTTCTCCACCGACCTTTCCACTCTCTCTCCCCTTCCCGACTCCTCTGAGCCCTGCCGGCTGTACCCCCGATCGGAGTGGAAAAGAGGACGGAGACAAAGTGCAGGAAAGTGTTGTCACTGCCCACAGGGTGCCGGCTTCTTCCCGCCCCTCCAAGCCAACGAGTGCAGGATCAACCACCACAGTGACCCCCCACTTTATAACGGAATCAGGACCCGCTTCCCCCCGCGACGGGAAGGAAAAGCACGTGAGACCCGACAAGGACCGAACTCCCCACCCACACCACCCCAGCTGTTTGGTGGACAGCAGGAAGAGAGAGGTCAGGTGAATCTCGGAGATCCCGGTGGACACGTCCCCTGGGAAAAAGGCTCTGTGGACCGACCCCCGGGTTTGGCAGAGCAACCATTCCACACCCACCTTTCCTCTCTTTCTCCCATTCCCGACCCCGTCCCAGCCCCAGAGGCTGTGCACCCGGGCGGAATGTTAAAGAGGATGGAGAAGAAGTGCGGGAAAGTGTCGTCACCGCCTTCAGGTTGCCGGCTTCTCCATGTCCCTCCAAGCCGAGGAAGGGAGGATCAACCACAACGGCGAACCCCCATGTTGTAACAGGAACAAGCAGCCTCCTCTCATCGCGATGGAAGGGAAAGGCGTGGGAGACTCATCAGGGACCAACCTCACAACCCAACCCGCGGCACACCTAGAGGCGGAAAGCAGGAAGAGAGGGGCCAAGTGACTCTCGGAAGTCACGTTAGACACGCCCCCTAGGAAAGGGCGCCACGGAGCTGCACCCCGGACTTGAAGGAGCAGCACTGCCCCACCGAACTTTCCTCTTTCTCTCCCCATCCCAAACCCGTCCCAGACCCAGAGACTGTGCCCCAGGGCTGAGTGAAAAGAGGATGGAGTAGAAGTGCAGGGAAAGTGTCGTCATCCCCAACCAGGTGCCGGAGTCTCCCCGCGCCTCTAAGCCAACGAGGGCAGGATCAACCACCGCGGCGACCCCCCATTTGTAACAGAAACCAGCAACCACCTGCTCCCGCGATGGGAAAGAGAGCAGTGCGAGTCCGGCCAGAAACCGACCTCCCTCCTATCTCGCCCCATGCAGGCGGCGGACAGCAGGAAGAGAGGGGCCAAGTGACTCTCAGAGGTCTCAGTGGACACGCCCCCTAGGTAAAAGGCGCTATGGAGCGGCCCCCCGGGCTTGGCGGAGCAACTCTTCCCCACCGACCTTTCCTGTCTCTCTCCCCTTCCCGACCCTTCCCAGCCCCGGAGGTTGTGCCCCTGGGCTGAGTGAAATGAGGATGTAGTAGAAGTGCAGGAAAGGGTCGTCACCCCCAATCAGGTGCTGGCTTCTTCACACCCGTCCAAACCAAGGAGGGCGGGATCAATTACCAAGGTGAATCACCTTCTTAACGGGAACGAGCACCCTCCTGGACCCGCGACTGGAAGGAGATGCCTGCGAGACCCACTAGAGAACGACCTCCCCCCATTCAGCCTCCAGCCGAGGTCGCCCAATAGGAAGAGTGGGGCCAAGTAACTCTCAGACTTCAAGTTGGACACACTCCCTGGGAACAGTGTGCCAGAGAGCGGCACCCCCGCCTTGGCGGAGCAACACTTAACCTCTGACCTTTCCTCTCTCTACCCTTCCCAAAACTGTCCCAGCCCCGCAGGCTGTGTCCCAGGTTGGATTGGAACAGAGGATTGGGAACAAGTGCGGGAAAGGGTTGTCACCACCCACAGGGTGCAGACTTCACCCCGCTCCTCCAAGCCGGAGAGGGCAGGAGCAACCACCACGATGTACTCCACTTTGAAATAGGAATGAGCACCCACCTCCCCCCGCGACGTGAAGTAAAGGCGGGCGAGACCCGACAAGGCCTGACCTCGAACCCCACCCCATCCCCTGCCTGTCGGCGGCGGGCATGTAGAGAGGGGCCCAGCGAGGCTCAGAGGTCCTGGTGGACACGCCCCCTCGGAACAGTGCGCCATGCAGCGGCCCCCCGGGCTTTGCTTAGCAACCCTTCCCCACCGATCTTTCTTCTCTCTCTCCCATTCCTGACCCCGTACCTGCCCTGGAGGCTGTGCACATGGGCGGAACGTTAAAGAAATGGAGAAGAAGTGCGGGCAAAGTTCGTCACCGCCCACCGGCTGCCGGTTTCTCCAAGCACCTCCAATCCAAGGAGGGCAGGATCAACTACCACGGCTACACTCCACTTTGTAACGAGAAAGAGCACCCTCCTGCCCCTGCGAAGGGAAGGAAAGGCACGCAAGACATGCCAGGGACCGATCTCCCCCCAAACCGCCCCCTGTAGGGTGGTGCCAAAAGGAAGAGAGGGGTAAAGCGATGCTGGGAGGTCCCTTTGGACACGCCAACTGGGGACAGGGCACTTGTGATCGCAACCAGGGCTTGGCGGAGCAACCCTTCCCTACCGACCTTTCCTCTCTCTCTCCACTTCCTGACTCTTCCCAGCCCCGGTGGCTGTGCCCCCGGGCGGAGTGTAAAGAGGATGGAGTAGAAGAGCGGCAAAGGGTCATCACTGCCCACCGGGTGCCGGTTTCTTCAAAGCCCTCCAAATCAACGAGTGCAGGATCCATCACCATGATGAGCCCCCTTCATAACTGGAACAATCACCCTTCTGCCACCACGACGGGAAGGAAAGGAGTGCGAGACCCGCCAGGGACCAACCTCCCCCCTCATCCAGCGCCTGCTGGGTGGCGCCCAGCAGGAAGAGATGGACCAAGTGACTTTCGGAGGTCAAGTTGTACAAGCTCCCTGGGAAAAGGGTGCCAGGGATCGGCACCCCAGGTTTGGCGGAGCAACACTTCCCCATGGAACTTTCCTGTTTCTCTCCCCTTCCTGTCCCCGTCCCAGCCACGGTGGCTGTGCCCCAGGGCTGAGTGAAAAGAGGATGGAGTAGAAGTGCACGCACCGTGTTGTCACCCCCCACCAGGTGCCAGTGTCTCCCTGCGTGTCCAAGCAAACAAGTGTAGGATCAACCACCACGGCGACCCCCCCTTTGTAAAGGGAACGACCACTCTCCTGCACCCGTGATGGGAAGGAAAGGATGCGAGACCCGACAGAAACCAACCTTCCCCACACCCCGACCCATGCCGGTTGGCGGATAGCAGGAAGTGAGGAGCCAAGTGATTCTCGGAGGTCGCGATGGACACCCCCCCCGGGAACCAGGCGCCAGAGGGCGGCACCCCGGCTTGTCGGTGCAACCCTTCCCCACCAACCTATCCCCTCTTTCTCTCCTTTCCAACCCCGTGCCAACCCCCGAGGCTGTGCCTCAGGGTGGATTGGAAAAGAGGATGGAGAACAAGTGCTGGAAAAGGTCATCACCGCCCACAGGGTGCCAGCTTCAACCCACCCCTCCAAGCCAAAGAGGGCAGGAGAAATCACCATGGTGGCACCCCTCTTTGCAAAGGGAAAGAGCACACTCCTGCCTCTGCGACGGGAAAGAAAGGCACGCGAGAACCGCCAGGATCCATTCTCCCCACCCAAACCGCCCCCATTGGGCGGTGCTAACAGGAAGAGAGGGGCAAAGCAATGTTGGGAGATCCCGGTGGACTCGCACCCTATGGACAGGGTGCCCCTGAGAGCATCCAGGACTTGGCGGAGCGACCCTTCCCCACCGACCTTTCCTCTCTCTCTGTCTTTCCCGACCCTTCCCAGCCCCGGAGGCTGTGCCCCCAGAATGAGTGAAATGAGGATGGAGTAGAAGTGCGGGAAAGGGTCATCACCCCCCACAAGGTGCCGGTTTCTTCGCATCCCTCTAAACCAACGAGGGCAGAATCAATCACCATGGTGACCACCCTTCGTAACTGGAACGAGCACGCTCCTGCCACCGCGACGGGAAGGAAAGGCGTGCGAGATCCGCCAGGGACCGAACTCCCCACTCACCCGGCCCCTCGCCAGGTGGCACGCAGCAGGAAGAGAGGGACCAAGTGAATCTCCGAGGTCAAGTTGGACATGCCCCTGGGAACAGGGTGCCAGGGAACGGCACCCCGGGCTGGCGGAGCAAAACTCCCCACCGACCTTTCCTCTCTCCCCTTCCGGTCTCCTCGGAGTCCTTGAGGCTGTGCCCCCAGGCCCAGTGGAAATGAGGATGGAGAAGTGCAGAAAAGGGTCCTCACTGCCCACAGGCTGCCGGGTTCTCCCTGCCGCTCCAAGCCAACGAGGGCAGGATCAACCACCACGGTGACACCCCACTTTGTAACGGGATGAGCAACCTCCTCCCGCCGCGACGTGAAAGAAAAGCACGTAAGACCAGCCATGGACTGACCAACCCCCGCACACCGCCCCCGCCGAGCGGATGCCAACAGGAATATAGGGGCTATGTGAATCTCGGAGGTCCCAGTGGACACGGCCCCTGGGAAAAAGGCGCTGTGGAGAGGCCCCCCGGGTATGTTGGAGCAAACCTTCCCCACCGACCTTTCCTCTCTCTGTCCTGTTCCCTACCCTTCCAAGCCCTGGAGGCTGTGCCCCCGGGCTGAGTAAAATGAGGATGGAGTAGAAGTGTGGGAAAAGTTCATCACCCCCAACCGGGTGCCGGCTTTTTCACACCCCTCCAAAGAAAGAGTGCAGGATGAATCACCACGGTATACCCCCTTCATAACGGGAACGAGCACCCTCCTGTAACCACGACGGGAAAGAAAGGCATGCGAAATCCTCTAAGGACCGACCTACCCCCATCAGGCCCCCAGCTGGTGTCGCCCAACAGGAAATGTGGGGCCAAGTAACTCTCAGAGGTCAAGTTGGACACGCCCCCTGGGAACAGGGTGCCAGGGTGGGCACTCCGGCTTTGTCGGAGCAACACTTCCCTTCTGACCTTTCCTCTCTCTCCCATTCCCGACCCCGTCCCAGCCCCGGAGGCCTTGCACCCGGGCGGAATGTTAAAGAGGATGGAGAAAAGTGCAGGAAAGGGTCGTCACCGCCCACAGGTTGCCGGCTTCTCCATGCCCCTCCAAGGTGAGAAGTGAAGGTTCAAACACCATGGCGACTCCAAGCTTCGTAACAGGAATCAGCACCCTTCTGCCCCCGCGACAGGAAGGCCCGGGAGACCGGCCATGGACTGACCTCACCCCCCAGCCGTCCCCCCTCTGGGCAGCGCCCAGCAGGAGGTGAGGGGCCAAGTGACTCTCAGAGGTCAGGTTGGACACAAATCCTGGGAACAGGGCACCTCTGAGCGCATCCCGGGATTGGTGGAGCAACACTTCCCCACAGAACTTTACACTCTCTCTCACCTCCCCGACCCCGGAATAGTCCTGGAGGCTGTATCCCGGGTGGAGTGGATAAGAGGATGGAGAAGAATTGCAGGAAAGTGTCATCACCGCTCACCTGGTACCGGCTTCTCCCCGCCCCTCCAAGCCGAGGAGTGCAGGATCAACCACCACTGCGACCCCCCACTTCGTAACAGGAACGATCAGCCTCCTCTCACCGTGACGGAAAGGAAAGGCGTGGGAGACTCACCACGGACCTACCTCCCAGCCCTACCCGCCCCAGGACGGGCGGCGAACAGCAGGAAGAGAGAAGACAATTGACTCTCGGAGGTCACGTTAGACACGCCCCCTAGGAACAGGGCGCCAGGGAGCGGCACCCTGGGTTTGGAGGAGCAACACTTCCCCACCAAACTTTCCTATTTCTCTCCCCTTCCTGACCACATCCCAGCCCTGGAGGCTGTGCCCCAGGGCTGAGTGAAAGAGGATGGAGTAGACGTGCAGGGAAAGTGTCGTCATTCCTAAACAGGTGCTGGAGTCTCCCCGCGCCTCCAAAACAACGAAGGCAGGATAAACCACCCCGGCGACCCCTCATTCGTAACGGAAACCAGCACCCAC
>PVKS010032231.1:0-22733 GCA_004027875.1 Aplodontia rufa | reverse complement strand
ATTAAAACAATATAAAGGTATATAAAACAAAAAATGAAAGCTTCACCAGTCTCCTCAGAGGTACACCACTAATAACACTGACATGAGTATATTATGGACTTGTTTTACATATATGAGCCCACCAACATTTTGTTTTTATATATACTCTATCATGCTATGTAGTAGCATGCAAATTGCTTTGCAGCAAAGAATTATTGTGGATATCTTTGAATTATTAATCATACCGTTAGTAGTCATTCTTTTTATTGGCTATGTATTATTCCACACTGTGGATAGCCTACATTCATTTATCACTGTAATATTGCAGGATATATTACTTATTTCTAGTTTCCACTACTTCAGGGTTGCAGTAAATGACCTTGTGCATGAATCTTTTTATGCTTGTGCTAGGACAGACTACTAGAAGTGGGATTTCTTACGTAAGTAAATGTAGGCTTAAGTCTGGATAGGTAATTGCTAAAGTGCCCTCAAAATAATTATATGGGTTTTTGCTTTCTACTTTTGCGTTTGCAAGTCAACAGGCATACAGTAAAGTGTTTAAAGGACAGTATTCTAAGTGTGAAAGTGAATGACCAGTTATATTGTATATACCTGTGCAACTACCATCGTCATCAACATATGTACCATTTTCATTATCCCAGAAAGCTCTCCTTTGCATTTTTCTTGTATATACATTTTACCTGCAGATCATCACCATTCCCACTTACATAATCATCAGTTATCTTGCATTTTAATATAAGTGAAATCAAATAGTAGGTACTCTTAGTTGTCTGATTTTTTTACATTCATTCATATCCATAGTTCATTTTTTTCTGTTACATAGCATGCCATTGTACAAATGTCCCACAATTTGTTTACCTTTTCACCTGTTAATGGATATTTGGGGTTTTGGTGGTTTTGTTTGTTCCTGTTATGAATAAAGAAGTTATAAACGTTTGTGTTCAAATATTTTGTACATATGTGTTTGTACTTCTTTAGGATGTATGCCTAGGAATGGAATTTTGGGGTCACAGAGTAGTTTTCCAAATAGGCTGTACCTGTGGATCCTCTACCAGTTGAATAAATTGAAACCTCCAATAATAACATATGACAGTGTCATGCACTCTTTTGTTATTGCATGTGTAATTGTCTTCCCAGACAATTGTAGGAACTGCATTTGTCTTGATTAGTACCTCAAACAGAGGGAATGTTCAATAAATATATGTGAAATTAGATTAATAATTTAGTGGCTACTCTTTGTTATGCCTGAACAAAGAGTATGTCTCTGCTGCACAATTTGAGGAGTACAGATGTTTCGCCTTAGACCAATTGTTGTAGAAACCTGTACCTATTCATATATCTTGACTCAAATCTAAAGGAGGCAGAGAGAAGAATGGGAATCTATGTTTATCCCTCTCTAGCTGCACAATACTTCCAAACTCAAGCCCCACAATATGAATTCTTAGAGAACCAAACAAATGATACAGGCTGGGTAAATGTGGCCCACTACAATGTATATCCTTATGCTTCTATTCCTGAAAACTGCAAAAATCTGAAGATTTCGTGTAGCCGGTTACACTAGGTCTTTATTCTTCCCTTGTAACTGCTTCTAAAGGCTTCCATTCCTCTGGGAATTTGTGGGCTGAGGATTCAAAAAAAATCTATCTTTCATGAACTAGGCCTTCATCAAAATTCACTGCAACACAGATTCATTTCCATTTCTAGTCCCATTGCTGCCCACAACCAACTAAGCATGATGGATGAGCTGGCTAACAGTTTGAAGGTGAAAACTATCTATCTATTCATCTAACTATCTATCTAGCTTGTCCCCCAATTTGAATGCCTTCACCCTATTAATGTAGCAGTCTTGCCTCACCTCACATCTAAATGAGATGGGTTGTAAACAAAAATCCTCAGCTTTGTTTCTATGATGAACACTAGGTTAACTAAGTAAATCTTACAAACTTGGGAATTTCCCAGCTCTAACTTTTTTTTAAAATTTTACATAATGATTTCAATAGAACTGCATATGTTAAATAAATATCTGTACTTTTTTCATACATTTAGATGAAATGATTCTGTAAATATTTAAACTTACTACTTAATATTGATTTCTTTTAGGTCTTTTAAAAATATGCCATACCAGAGCCCTCCAATGTGGGGCTCCACTGACTCCCTTTTTTCTATGAGCCTCACATTGTGAATATCATGCTATTAGCATGGCAAGATAGAGAATGTAAATCACACTTCTCCCTCATCAAAACTGAAGGCTTTGAAAAGTTGACATCAGGGGCTGGAGCAGTGGCTTGGCGGCATGCGTGAGTACACGGGTTCAAACCCGGATTCAAACCCCAGCACCCACGTACACCACTAAGTGTCAGAGCAACGAAAGCCATGTGAAAAACTCAATAAAAACTGATTCTCTCTCTCTCTCTCTCTCTGTCCTTCTCTCTTAAAAAAAAAAACAAAAGTTGACATCAACATATGTCAGATAATTGGAAGAACTTTCACAAATATCTAGTGAAGCATCTTCAAAAAACGTAATGTTTGGAACTCATCTAAATACATGGGGCAATGCAGCAACACATAATTAAGCATAGTCTCACACACCAGCATTCCTTAGAAATCTGTGTACCCAAGATCTATACAGATCAACTTTTCTAACTGTACCCTTTCTATCAGCTCAGAATATGCTTATCTTGAACAGTTCAGCTCTCTTACACCTCCTGATTCACCTTACACTGATAAAAACAACTGAATGCATGAAAGAGACCTGAAGATGGGGACAAATCTTCTGTTTTAAGCACTGTTGCACACTTACTGAGGAAATATGTTATTGAATTCCGTATTCACTCACCCAAAGTATATTAAGACCTCTATGTAGTACACATACTGTGTCATTTTTTAAAAAAAATACTCACCTTGTCATTAATTCCGACAACACCCTGACTTCTTGCTGTAGAATGACTTCTCTGCAGTGTGGCTATTCTTGGTGACATAGTAAATCCATACTTCTGTCCTATCACTGTCAAGAGCAAAATGCTCCCTGGAGGTTTTTTTGTTCCTGCCACATTCCTAGTTTTACACTAGTGACATGAGATGGAAGCAATTGCTGCTTATTCATCCCAGGAGTGCTGCCCTGGTGAGAAGGTTCCCTGATGGAAGGCTGTCTAGCTCCACAGTTCCTGCTCTGCAGACCTCTGTCCTTTTTCAAGCCTTGTGCTTTTTTCCCCACTAATTATTTTAGTTAACAAAACCCTTCCAATATGGTCCCTTTACTTGGTAAACTGAAACTGACACGTGGGTCACTTCAAAAACATTTGATTTCTCTTGCAGGCAACGAAAGAAATTGACTGAAATATTATTCTAGGCGCAGCTGGTACTCCTGGAAACAAACCAGACAAGATAAGTTTACTGAGCACTAAGATGAGAAAACCCTAGATTTGTAAAATTCAGCCACTTCCTGCGTATACTCAAATATTTTATAATTTTTTAAAACAGACCAGGTAGATGTTTTCAGGACTACTGCAATAGGGGTCAAGATTATTGCAGTAGGGGAAACAACTTAAATTCATCTTTTGAAATAAAAGGTGAGGGCGAGGGCTGGAGCAGTGGCTCAGTGGTTAGGTACTTGCCTGGCATGCGTGAGAACGCAGGTTCAAACCCCAGCAACGAAAGACACATGAAAAACTAAATAAAATTGATTCTCACTTTCTCTCTCTTGAAAAAATAAAGAAATAAAAGGTGGGGAAATTTTAAATGCTGAGGTAAGCTAGAGGAAAATCTCTGGAGGGAGTTAGTGGATTGGTTGTCAATGTGATTACACGATTACACCGGCTGCATTGGGTAATTTGCACTTGAAGAAGATAGGTTCCTTCCCTCCTACAGAGACTGGGCTGGGGCACTATCTTTCTTAATGATTACATTTCAAAGTAATGACTCTTAAATCCTTCAGAAAGACTGAGTCGTAACCACAGTTAGAGAATAGGAGATGATTTACATCTTAAAGGGGCAGAGCAAGAATTAACAACTCTAAGTGTTCTAAATTAAATTTCTAAAGATGTCAGGGACCTATTATCAGAAAGAAATCAGTCTAAAATTTAATCAAACTTTGGGGACTCTTTGGGCCATCTCAGTCAATTGCTTTGATCAAACCTATCAGATGAGGAAGAGTTTTCATATGCATGAATTTGTGTGCCATAATTATTTATTGGACATTGACTCACACTAACCAAAACATTATTTCACCTAAATATTATGGACATAGGCAAATTGTTTAATTCTATGGCTGGCCTATCTAACTGTCTTATTTAATTATAGGTTGTTTTGATCTATATCAAAGCTCTGCTGAGTCCTTAAATTGCCCACTTGTTTGTTGATGTAAGCAGAAAATGATTCTTCAAAACAGGAATTTTAGTTTATGGTTTTTGGTTAATAGCATTTGGAAAGCAGTCTCCCAATGCTACCTATTCTACTTTCTCAGAAAAATTTCTAAGAAGACACTGAAAAGATGAAAACATCCCATCATTCCAGCTAAGGCTATTGGAAAAGAATCTATCTATTAACAGAATCTGACAGGCAATAGTGTTCACACCACGTGACCCTCGTTGAACACAGCAGCTAAGGGAGGATTAAATATCCTGCACCCCTACCTCACTAACTGTCACAGGCCCCAAAACCCTGTGTCTATAAAAAAACAAATTATAATAGCTTTTCCTCTTGGAGAAATACTGCTTTTTTAAGAAAGAGGAGAGAGAGAAAGAGAGAGAGGGAGAGACTCAGTTGTATTTATTTTTCCACCTGGACTTTGTTTCTCCCACACTTAGTTGTGTATGTGGTACTGGGATTTGAATCTGGATCCTTGCACATGCCAGGCAAGTGCTCCAACTGCTGAGACACCACTCCAGCACTGAAATACTGCTTTTTTTTTTAAGAGAGAAGGACAATGAGAGAGAGAGAGAGAGAATCCATTTTTATTGAGTTTTTCACATGGCCTTCGTTGCTCTGACACTTAGTTGTGTACGTGGGTACTGGAGTTTGAATCTGTGTACTCGCACAAGCCATGCAAGTGCTGTAACCACTGAGCCACCCACCAGCCCTGAAATACTGCTTTTTGAGAGATTGAGAACATTCATTCCCCATCCTACTTCCTCCTTTCACAATTTTAGACTATTCATTGATGCATATCCTGACATGGATGTAACAGATACCTATGAAATGTTTATGCAGTAACAGACAATATAACTATAAATTGAATCCATTTCACTTGTTTTACCTCATCAGTAGAGGTATAAATATGCCCTTCCCTCATTGTTCCAGACTCCTTGTGTTCCCTAAATGCTGGAAGGTTAGGACCAGAAACACACCAATAAACCACAGGCCTGAACCATTACCCCCTCTGAACCTTGCACCCTCTCCAAATTTCCCATATTCTTGGGTTCAGGGGACAGGAGCCATCACAGATGGTCAGTATGATCTTTGGAATTTCTTACAAAACAGTAAAGATCATGAGAGGAGCATCCTCAGACTTACCTCAGAAAGAGTTAAGTAGCATTCAGTTTTCAGTAGCTTGCCCACAGGCACAGCAGAGAATGAAAGGCCGGAGCTCATGCCTTGAAGTTCCCAGGGGCTCTATAAATGTGTTGACAGGCACATCATAAAGAGCATTTGCCTGTGCTATTGAGAAATGGAGTTCTGCCTTCCCCAAGTTGCACACCCTCAGCCTTGCTGGTTCCACCTGGAATACCTATCTTCTAGCCCGAATAAATCTTGCATTATTTTCTGCCCACACAGCACTTACCTTCCACTGTAGCCTTGCTTTAAGCAAGCACTATTTCAATGTGTGTACCTGTTCTAGGCAGGTAAACAGCTGCTGGAGATAGTAAATTAAGTGTGATGTGTCTGTATCTTTCCCTTCATGTCAACGCTCAATAAATGCTTGCATGTTTATTAATGATTAAAAGCAGTTCAAAGATTCTAGGGTTTCTTTTCCATAATTACAGTGGTCCATCTTTGCAAAAGTGTCAAGCATTTTATGGGCCCAAGAACAAATGAAAGGATACCCCTAAAGTTGCTTAATCTGTGTTCTCCCTGCAATTTCAAACTGTCATCTAATTTGCAGAAAACCCATGTTTTACTAATTAACAGGAGGAGTCATGACAGGAATCATTAACTTTTCTCTAAAATAACATTTCTGTTCTTGACAGCATGTCAGGTCATTCGAGACAGGCTGTGCATTCATTACTCCAGCAGCAGCAGAACAACCGGGGTCCTGTAACTTGTTGAAAATAAATACAACCGTGGGCATTTTAACAGCCAAAAGAGCCTGTCCCCAGATCAAACCATTTACAGAATGCATATGTTTGTAGATTTGGTAATTACAACTAAGTTTTGTTCTTAAATCCACTTTTTTTTTTATAAAGAGAGAGGGACAGTGAGAGAGACAAAGAAAGAGAGAAACAACTTTATTTAGTTATTCACATGGCCTTAGTTGCTCCAACACTTAGTTGTGTATGTGGTGCTGGGGTTTGAACCTGGGTCCTTACGCTTGCCAGGCAAGTGCCGAAACCACTGAGCCACCGCTCCAGCCCCTTAAATCCACTTTTGAGTGATGGTGACTTAATATCAGTCCAAAGACATGCAACATCCAAGGCGCATTGATCATCATTTATGTTCACACACACACACACACACACACACACACACACACACACATCTTCCCCTTTCCCCTCACCACAAAGGACACATGAAATCACAGGGGTAAAATGGATTTAGGATTTCCTTAGGATAAAAGTTCATAGGCAAGAGGATTGATTCTGATGGCAAATATTCTAAGGGCCTAACAGCCTACCTACATTTTAAGTATTATGTGAGCTGATGGAGGAGCTAGTGAGACTTAAGAACTTTGTATCAGGGACAGCTACCAGCTCCACTCTATTTAGTGGTCAACATAAATTTTCACTTCAAGGATACTATGCACTAACTGTAATGGAGTAGACCAGGTGGGTGGGACCAAGAAGGGGTGAGTGGTAAGCAGGTAATGAGTAGAAAGAGAACGAAGTTAAACGTACTGCATTTCACTGTGCCAGAGTTTTCAGAACCTCAGCTCATTTAAGCCTCACTTCAAGTAGGTGATGAAGGTATGATTATTGTTACTTCTGGATCATTCTATGATTATTATGGAAGTATTATTACTTCTTTGTCACTGAAGCTGGATTTGAACCCAGATCTACTGTCTCCAGTCCACTGCATCATACACATTTACAAGAACCATAGGGAACTTGATTGATGATGTTGAAACACAAAGTTTTATCTTTCTTTCTCATTGGAGGGATTTGGTTAACTTTATTTATGTATTCACTTATTTACTGCTCAGAGAGGTAATGTATTCTCTTAGTTCAAGATTCAAAAGATATAAAGAAACAGAGGGAAAATTAAATTTCTCTTCTTCCCTTGCAGTCAGATACACAGACACAGTTCCTTTTTTTTTTTTTTTTGAAGACAAATCACTTGTGTATCCTTCCAGAATGTCCATTCCTTTGCTCATTTGTACCCAAGGTCAAATGTGAGCAGCATGCTTGGCTGGAAAATGTAAATGTCAGTATTTGGGAATGGATTAAGAAGACCTCTTATGCCTACTAAAGGATGCAGCTGGCAAAATTCATCTTTTCTCGTTCTGTTGCCTTTGATCTTTCTCTTTTCCATCCCCTTTATGTTCTGCTTGCCCTGACCTGTCCTTTCTTTCCTAGGGAGAAACGCCTGCTTCAGACACTTCCTACCCTGTTACATTCTTCAGAACTCTGCTCACTATTTCCCAAGGAGCTGTCTTGGCTGAGAAATTAGTCCCCACTAAGAAATGCATGCGTGTCTGTGGATTGATGAGCCACCCTTTTTACAAAACATGTTTGCATTTTAATAAAGGGCTTCAATCAGAAGTATAACTTGAATAATGGGAATTTCAGGTGCTTTGTCATGAGAGGCAAACAAGGCAGTTTTTTTCCCCTAAGAAGATATGACCTGTGGCTCTTCCTACCCACTTCTGTGGGTGTCAAGTGAGCTGGGGATTCTGATATTTTGGCCATCTGAAATTGTCTGTCCACCAGGGCAACACAGTAAGGCCCCTGGTCTTGATTATTTTCTGTTAGGATGCATGCATTTAACATTTTTGAAATAAAAGTAATGCTTAAGACATATCTCCCTTAATATATCACAACTTTAGGCACTAATCTAATCTTAGAAAAGAAACCACTGTAACAATGAATGGAATCGTTACAACTTTAATATTCACTAAATATTATCTCACATGAACTTGGAGCAGATTGCTTCTTTCAACATTTTCCCCAACCCAGGGATGGGAGAAGGTGAGCATCTCTGCTAAGATTTGTTGAAAAAAAAATCTTTATGACTGGAATTCATTTTGATTTCCACAGGTAATATTCTTCTTCCATAGTCAAGTGTAGCTTCACAACTCAAGGAAGAGAAACAGTAGGGATCTTCATCCATGTCATCTGCATTACAGAAAAAAAGGAAAATTTTCAGGTGGGGCATTAAGTACGTGACACATAGAAGACATCTCTACTGAATGATGGAATGAATGATTTGAAACAAAGTGAAAATTGTGCTGCTTTCTTTTGATGGTTTAATATAAATGTGGGGTGAATTAATTTGTTCTGATGGCACATTGTCTAAGCAACAAGTGTTCTCTCCATTGTGAATAATAGGGATTGTTAGTAACCTTGAACTTAACCTAAGGGAGGATATTTATGGTCTAATTGTGGAGGGGCCCTTGGAAAGAAGAACATTAATATATAATATCACCTAGGGATTTGAAATTTTTACTCTGGAAGTTTGGCCATTTCTCAAGTTTGAGAGTGTCAGTGTGACAGAGAGCATGATTTTTCACTCTGTGCTAAAGGAATCAAGCTTCTGGCTACCACAGTTGGATGGTAGCATCCAAACTTCAATGTTAGAATGAGGGCTGTCTACCTGTCAGTCACTTTGAGACAGGCCCCAGGTCTGTTGGCTCTCTAGGTCTATCGCTTGGTATAATAATATTAGAATCCTTCACATGTACTTGATACTGTTCCTTGGAAGAAAATATGTGTCCATTTGGATTATTTATTTGCTGATGAAATGATATACCCCAGGGAAGCAGGGGAACCAATATTAACTAACCCTTTTGCAAAACTATTATCCAATCAGTGCCAACCATTATCTAGTCCTGGCCTTCTTTATGCTGTTGCTCCTCCATTCCTCCATATGAACACCACAAATTAGTTGGCTAGAGTCTGATGGATGCTGTGGCCAAGGAAAGGTATCTTTTATGTACACCACTACCTTTACCATATGAAGTTTGGTGCTTTTATAATCCACCATGGTGCTTCCAGATTGGCTTGAGCCCTGGAAAACAGTACCGGGTTTTGGAGCCAACATAATGAAAAATATAAGTGGAAGTGGTAGTCCTACCACCAGCACCTAGAGGATGAGAGAAGTCAGTCCACGTGTGTGTGAGCCCGAGTCTACTTTGGTCTTTAAGAAAGTCAACCAAAGACTATTCCATTATGGTCCAATTAGAAGCACAGAGCAGAGTTATCACAACTCAACTTGAAGTTCTGAAGTCTTGTTCACTTTGCCTTTCTCTTTTTAAGCCTATAGACCTATTCTTTCCTCATACTTTCCCTCCCTGCGCTCCATCTCTAGTCTCTACGTACAAATATGGCCTCCTACAGGATAAGGTAATCATCTCAGAGTTCTATGTGACTCAAAGAGTATTCTTGGTATGGTGTACTAGCCCTAAGAGCCAGAAGATCTGAGTTCTGGCCCCAGTCTGCTGCTGATGAACTGAATGACTGTCCTTAAGGCATTTTCCTTTATCCCGATTAAGGTTCCACATCTGCAAAATGAGGTGATAGGACTAAACAATGTCCAAGGTTCCTTCTGGTTTCCACAGTTTACAACGATTGTTTTTTTTAGCTCCCATGAACTTTTCTACCCGCCTATCTTCTCTCTCCCCATTAGGGTAATAACTCGTCAGATTTGTACATATGAAGTTTACTATGTGTTTCTCTGTCCATGTTCTCAGCCAAGAATGAGCCCAGATATATATCTGTATGAATGTGTACTTTGTGGTTTGGGTATGAGTTATCCTCCAAAAGCTCATGTGTGAAACAATGCAAGAATGTTCAGAGGTGCTGTGACCAGATTATGAGAGCTGTAACTTAATAGTGGATTAATCCACTGGTATGGATTAACTGAGTGGTAACTATAGAAGGTAGGGTGTAGCTGGAGAAAGAAGGTCACTGAGGGCATGACGTTGTGGTATATATTTTGTCCCTGGTGAGTAGAGCTCTCTCTGCTTCCTGTTGCTATGTCCTGAGCTGCTTTTGTCCTCCATACCCTTCCACCTTGATGCTTTGTCTCACCTTGGGCCCAGAGCTATGGATTCAGCTGACTGTGGATTCAGACTTCTGAAACCATGAGTCCAAATAAACTTTTCCTCCTCTACATTGTTCTTGTTAGATATTTCAGTCACAGAAACACAAAGTTGACTAAAACACAGTTTTCAGGAGGAAATATCATCCAAGACCCAGGATGTGGTCTCACTTTAATTCAGTATCACTGTGCTATAAATGTAGACAAGACATTTTCCTCACCGTTTGGGAAGATCATTTCTGAAGAAGTGCCTTGCGCAGAGCCTAAAGATTTGAAAGTGGAACTGGTTGCACTTGATTTAAGGGATGGTGTCAACAATTTGTGCTCAAAGGTTTTCTTCAGCCTCCTCTGTTTATACTCAGCCCTTACCCCACACCTGCTGCTCCCATCTGAAATAACACACAAAATGTTAAAAATACAAAACTCATCAAATCCCATACTAAAATAGATGAGTATTATTATATGTAAATAATGCCTCAATAGTACTGTTCAAGATAGAAAGTCCTGAAGGAGAGAGAAGGTGAGGGAAAGGGGAAAATCTAGGGAATGAACTGACCAATTTATACTATCATATCATGCGCATGGGTGAGTACACAACAATCTCACTATTACGTATAATGCACCAATAAGGAGAAGGGAGATATAAAGCTTAATGCCAGTTTTTGTTCAGTCATGAGAGGTAATTTGCACTGTCATGTGTAACTCAGGAAGAGTTCGAAGCACTTACCAAGTAGGCCTGCTTTCCCCAGAGAATAAGGACCCACAGGTTACCGATATGCTCAGCATAAAGGAAACAGACCTTTGGGGGTACTTACTGAAGACTTCAAAAGCTGCCTTCCCTAAAGGAAGCACACTGAGCTTGTATTGAGACTGAGAGAAGCTGCTAAAATTGGATGGAAGATGCTTTTGATACATAGAAACTAAATTTGCCTGCACTAGAGACCTTCGCATAGGAAGCACCAGTGCTAAGAGACATTAACATCTACTACATCTCCAACTGTCATCAGAAGACCCATCCAGGCAGCCCACTAGCCAGACATCTTAGGTATGCTGATAACTTCTCTCCAGGGCCACTACCAAACCTTGCTTCTCACATTCTCTAGACCAGCTGTGGACTACTAGCCAGAAGTCCCTGTGACCTGGTGCCTGGAACACAACAGGTAGTCAATCAATGCTGTTTTGACTGACTCAATGGTGAAATGGCATAGAGGACAAGCAATCCAAGACACCTAGGCTAAAACAAAAGCTCCACTAGGTTAAAATATGACCCAGGTCACATTCTTCACTTAATTTCCTTCACCTTAGCACAAACGCACCAATCATTTTCATGTCATAAAACAGACTATTTTGATGCTGATACCGTTTGAATTCAAGTTAGGAGATAAGTTAATGGGAGCAGTTTTGTAAAGCAAGTAAAATTCAAAGCCTTACCCGGACTGGCGTCTTACCAGAAGAGTTATCCATTCGCAACCACCCACAACGGAGGTGTATCTGCCACTGTTCCCGTACATTCTCTTTCATCACACAGTAAAACACAAAAATGAGGAATCCTAAGCCAGGAGAAGGAGGTCAGTAGTTTTCATCAGCTGTCACCAATAGCTAGACACAAGCCTGTTCTTGTGACTGCAGATATCACTTTGAAAGAACTCTAGGGTCTTACCCAATTTCTGATCTCATTTTTCTACCTTCTGTAAAGGCAGTGATGGTAAAAAAGTGTGTTTTAAGACTCCATGTTCGTTACTGCTTTGCCCATGGACTGCTGCTATCCTAGAGTATTTAGAGGTAAGGGGTGCTATGGTGTCCAGTCTCTGGGATGGTTGTCAATGATCCCCACATCTGGGCATTCCCACTCACGTGCAGTATCCTTTCACATTGTACCAATAGAATGTGGCAGAAGTAATGACAAGTCACTTCCAAGACTAGGTAATAAAAGATAATAAAATCTCTCTCTCTCTCTCTCTCTCTCTTTATCTCTCTCTCTCTCTCTCTCTCTCTCTCATCATTCATTCTAAAAGAAGCCAACCATTTTGTCCTGAGGATTTCTTGGCATCATTGTGGAGAAGACCACATGGTGAGGAACTGAATCTTCCAGTCCACAGCCATGTGAGTGGGCATTCCTGGAAGCAGTTCCTCTAGTCCCAGTCAAGTCTTTTGATGATTACAGACACAGCTGACAGCTTGACTCTAACTTCATGAGGGTCTGTGAGCCAGAAATACCCAGTGAAGCTGTTCCTGAATTCTTGACCCTCATATACTGTGTGAGATTGTAAATGTTGTTTCAATCTGCTAAAATTCAGGGAGCAATTTGTTACACAGGCAAAAATAACTAATACACACGATCTTTCCACCATCACACCATGTGGAAACCATGTATTTGACGTCCTTGATTTCTACTGCCCTGATTTTGTCCCACAGGTGGGAGGAGGGTGCTGAAGGTAATTTATAAGCAATACAAGTCATTTTTCATCCCCATACTCCTCCTTGAGATATAAAATTAGGACTTAAGATGATCCTTATTGCAAAGTCCTAGGAGAGCTAACTGGATTTCCAACAGTTGGTGGTAGAATTGGCAGAAATAATTCCTGTCAATACTTTCAGTGTTACTTATGGTCCATGCCAAAAGTCATTATCCACAAAGCCTTTACAGATGCCTGAAACTGGAACTCATCTTTCCCAGTCCTGAACTCCCATAACTCTTCATTTTTCATAATATCTGCCATACTTAGCCATATACTTTTCTGTGGACTGCCCGCCTTGCCACCTCGCTGTCAAGTCTTTGAAGGGCTGAGATATGCTTCCTTTCCATCTTTATATACCCTTCCCTTTGCCTGCAGTATTCTGTGGGGCAGAATGACTTGAATGCAAAGGCCTTTAATGTGTAAACTCTCATAGCCTTCTGCAGCCTTAGCAATGCTTTCTTGGGTCTCAAAATATGTATTTTGGGCCCAAGGGAAGTTTAGAAACTTATGTTCTCCATAAAGGGCTTGGCTTTCCTCTATATTGGCAAGTTGTCTTGCATGTGAATGATTAGTAGCATAATGATCTTAATTCATTGCAAACCAAGCACAAGTCACAACAGTAAATGCCTTCAAAGACAATTTTAGCTATGGCCTTAGTGGAAATAAAGCATCTAGACTGAGGCAGGTGAGAGTCTCCTTCCATCAGCCCTGTTTTGTCCATAACTTCCACCAGTTCAGGCTGGGAGGCTTTGTTTTAAGATGATGATGATAATAAGATCTATTCAAAACTAGAACAAACAAGGATACTAATGAACTGGAGGAAAAGCTGGGGTGTTGTATCTGGATAAGAAAAACCTTGGGATGAGAAACACTGGATGAGAAGGTGGTAGCATTAGTCAGAGCCCTAAAAGAGCTGTCATGAAAAGGACAAATTATGCTTGTTCTCTGTGGTTGCCAGGTTATAGCCAGGAACAATAAGAGGAAGCTACAGAGTAACCAGCTAATAATAAATCACAGCTAGTGTTTGCTAAGAAATGACTCTATGATAGGCACTGCGCTATTAGTCTTATGTTTATAGATGACAAACCTCAGAGTCCAAGAAATCTAGTAAACTTGACCCAGGTCACAAAGCTAATATTTAAATTGGCAACATCAGAACTGAACACAGGAAGTCTGACTGTAGAGCCCATGTTCTTAACCACCATATTATACTACCGTTAGGTAAGGAAGTCTAGTGCCAAAACAGCTGATTAGAAATTAAATGCTCTGCTTTATTGAATGTTGAGGTTTCTGTCCCTGGAAAGTTTCAGGCAAAGGCAAGTGACTTCTGGTCATTTGATGAGGAGTCGGATTGGGAAGACTTTGGTCCCCTGGCTCCAGCCCTGAGACTCTTTGATTCCAGGTGGGAGGCAGCAATCTGGAGGCCAAACAGAAAGTCATGTTTCACTAACACTCCCCAGAGTTTCAGCTGCATGTGTAACCATAGAACTGTTGTGAAGAATTCAGCAGCATTCACTCTTCATCTGAGCAGTACCCACCTGGAAGGTGGTGCAGCAACCTGATAAGAGCAGGTGAAATTCCTCCAGCTTCAGCATGAACAAGGGGCAACAGTGACATCAAGCACCTATTACTGCTCCGATTTCTTGCGTGGAGTTTTGTTAGTTCTCAGACTTAAAGGTTATTCTGTGAATTCCAATGAGCTGCCTTCTAGATTTCCCTCTATGCCTGACAGCCTTCCTTTTCTTTCCAATAACAGATTGATCTGCTTACTCACTAGAACACAAGCATGGGGGAAGATGTCAGTCTTTGTCACCTGCATTTTTATTTGTGCACCCTTTCTTGACAAATGACTCATCATGAGCATGATTTTTCCCACCTGACCACACAGCAAAACCCTTCAGCCAGAATTGCAAGCTTGACATTTGTCATTTAAATAGCTAGTTTGTTCACATGTTTCATTGCGTTCTTGTTTTGAGGTTATTTGGTGTGGGTGTAGGTGTGTGTGTATGACCTGAAAACACCCTCCCAACAAGATGGCACATTCTGTCTTGCAGGTAGTACTACAAACACTTAGTGCTTGATTGACATAAAGCATATCTGACAGACAGAGACAGCTTGGCTCTGTTGAGGCTGGATCTATGGGACTTCAGTTTTAGTCTTCAAGAAAATATCCAATTAATTTCTGCTTCTACCCATGTAGGCTCCCTGCTTAGATATTGCTTTTCACTTCCGCCCCAGGATTGAAGCACTGGCTGTTCTGAAAACACTTCCTCCCTTCTCAAGCTCAAAACTGCTCTCTTGTTCCTTTGTCAGCTTTGCTTTAACTCGTCTTTCAATAGAGTGAGCACGTTTCTCCTCAGATTAGTGAACCAATGAGACCCCTGGAGTTAGCACTGAGAAAGAAGTTTGGACAGGTGTCTAGTTCCTAGCTCACTTCTGTGAGCTTTCTACACCAAGGCCAGTTAATTCTTGAGGCCAGAGCATCATACTAGAGTATGGAGTTAGAGTACCTTAGTGCGGGACAGGTGGCTTTGTCCAGAGGAAAAATGTATAACCACCGCCAAAGCTTCATTCAGCAATATAGATTATAACCAAGTGCAGGTAGCCTCAAAAGACACCAAGTGACACTGGTGTGAAGGATTCCTAAAAAGCCCATTCCCCACTACCAGAGGCAATAAAAGTGGCACCTGGAGGAAGAACAGCCTTTACACATTCCATTCAGAATGACTGTACAGTAATCCCCTGTTATCCAACGAGAGGTGCATTACAAGATCCCCAGTGGATGCTCAAAACTGTGGAGAGTGCCAAACCCTATATATATTATTTTTCCTATACATACTTACCTATGATAAAGTTTAACTTATAAATTACACACAGTAGTGGCTGGAGCAGTTGCTCAGTGGTTGGAGCCCTTGCATGGCATGAGCAAGGACCTGGATTCAAACCCCAGCACCATATACACAACTAAGTGTCAGACAAACAAAGGCCAAATGAATAAATAAAATTGATTCTTTTTCTCCTCTCTCCCTCTTTCTCTCTTTATAAAAAAATTATGCACAATAACATATCAACAGCAACTGATAATAAAATAGAGTAAGTATAGCAGCATTCTATAATAAAATTATTTTAAATTTATAAATTATATATTTCTGGAATTTTATATTTAATATTTTCAGACTATGGTAACTAAAACTGCAGAAAGTCAAAGGGAAATAAGGGGGGCAATTGTATAAGGTAAATAGAATCTTCTGGGACACAAAATTTCTGTTAAGTCACTTGACTGCTGTAAAACAAGATAGGTTCTTGAGTTGTAATACATTAGGACAAAACTATGCTTCTACAGATTGCTCCACCACATGCCTATACCACTCTGAAAGTGCTTGAAATATAATTACATACCAATTCATATTTCCCAAGGTTCCTCAAGGGTAAACAGTCACAATAATAAAGGGTTCTGAAGTTTTAAAAATATGAGGTTTAAACAAAATTTAAAATACTTTCAAATAGTTTTTCAGAGTTTTTTTTAACCATGTTAATGCCCAAGAATGAGGGAATGAAATTTGCCACATTTCCCAAACTTCTTTGACCAGAGACACCTTTTCCTGATGTAGCATCTCATGGGACTACCAGGGTACCACACTTACAAAAAAAGGTCTATATTGAGTAGAAAATAGTACACAGCATTAAAGGAGACCGTAACTCAACAGAATGCTAAGTTGACTCCCTGCCAACCCCCGTAGCCTAAATGGGCTGGGCCAAAGCTAAGAACTAAAGAACGGAGTGGAGTTTGAGTCTTCCATGAAATCATTCTGCATGCCTTACCCCACCACCCAAAGATTTTTTAATAGGCAAAATCAAGTTAAAATTAACATCAATAATTACTCAAATATATGAGCCAGTCCTCTAGCTTTTACTTCTCATGTCATCTTTCATATACCATTTAATCACTTCAGTGATCGTTTCTTCCTTTCTCCAGAGTATAGGAAGGAGATGAAAGAGCCATAAAGTCCTTACCTTAGGATCATCTAATTCAATCAGCTGTGGTGACATCACTAAGGAAGATTTGTAGCAAAACCAAGACTATAACCTCAGCTTACTGCCTTGGTCCACAGCTCTTTGCTCTTAACCTTCATTCGTACAATTTCCTACGCTGGTTCTTTCCAAAAATGTTAAGATATGTGACACATATTGCTTGTGCCAGAATTCGTCTCTTTCTGTCTCTTCTTGAAAAAAAAAGATATACGTTGCAGACAGGATCTATTGAGTTAAAAATGTAACGTTTCTGTGGTCTAATCACTGCTATGTTCAACTGCATTGCACACACTTGTCAACACAAGTGTGAATCTGTACATTGACAAGCACAATGTGCTGATGCAAAGAATACTGTAAGAAGTATCACCAAATAGTGGCATTACTAAATATTGACAACTAGATAGAGTTGGTTTAGCTCATCTGGGCAGCTCCCTCTATTCCTGAGTAAGAAAGGGTAGGCTGTGTATTAATTTAGTGAGGGATAACCTCTAGTTAACATTTCCAGTGACTGCTTGTCAACTCATTGGGAAGAGAGGCCTCCTGGATTATTTTCTCCCCCTTTAAGTCTTTGATAGGTGAGATTACTTTTCAAATATTTTTCAAAGCTTTGGTGAAGGTCTAGCTAGTCACATAAAGGGCAAAGAAGCAGAAATTACCTTGCAAAGTATTACAAATGGCAAAAAGATATAAGAAAAATATCCTCACAGGTCCCCAGGCAAAAAAGGCAAACCCCCAGGTGAGACCAAGTAAGAATGTGAGGCTCATTGTGCCTTTGAGGTCATGCAGGATCATCTTTTGCCGAGTCTTCTGGTTTTGAGACTTCATGGAGTTCAGTTGAGCAAGAACAATGCAGAACATGGAGAGATTCATGAGAAATATGAGGCAAAAATAAGCCACCACTGAAATGTAAAAGATGGAATCATCTTTGATCCAACAACTGTAAGAAACAAAGAAGAGAAGACCATTGAGATGAAGGGAAGCATTAACTCCTATCTTACAAAGACTCTGAAAATCACCCCATCAATTCCACTTAGTTTAAGGGCACCTAGACCTAGAGAGATGAAGAACTTTGCAGGAGTTCACACATACCCACTGGAGGCAGAGTTAGGACTAGAACCCCAAACTCTTAACTCAGTCCCCGTTAAGGGTATTTTGCAATATCAAGTTAGAAATCCCAGAGGATATTTCTGCCCTGCGTAGGCAAAAACCTCTCAGTATAATTCCATAAGAGACTATTCTTTAACAGGAGAAAAACAAATTCTGTATTTTCCTCCAAAGTGGTTCTCCTCTCCCCGCCTTACACCTTAGCTTTTATTTGCAGGATGAATTGAACTCTGCATTATAAATATCACAGTAAAAGGACATGAGCAATGAATGGCTTTTCTGAATGTTCTATCAAACAATGATGAGCTGATCAGAGTTAATGAAAATGCAACAAAAAGAGGACAGCTCTAGTTGTACTGGTTTAAAATATATGATATATTTGGATTGCAAAAAGCAATGCTAGGCGCTGGATTAATGTCTCTATTATTTCTATTTAAAAAGAAATTTTGCATGGTTCATACAGACAGATACTTCATTTAATAACATTCCCAATTATCGAGGCATTGCTTCTGATTTTTGAAGAGACAAATTTGATGAATTCAACTGTGTGTCAGCTTTGCTGAGACCTCTCTTTTCTCAAGCCAGGAAAGGCCTCTTTGGATGGTGCTGATGCTGGTGTAGATAATTTCACATATGTGTGTATGCAAGTTAGGAGGATGTGAAAAAGTATTTAATTCCCTTAATGGACTCTAATAATTAGGGCTTTCGGAATATCATCTTCAGTACCGAAGAAAGTTATAAAAAATAAACTCTTCAAATGAGACAGCACTGCATGTTTGGATAGTTATCTTCAAGATATATTATTAAGTGAAAAGAACAATGTATAAAGCAATATATATATACCATTTGGGTAACAAAGTGTGCACGAGATCACTCATACATGGAATTTCTAAAAAGTTGATATCATAGAAGTAGAGAATAGAATAATAGGTATCAGAGAGTGAAGAAAAATAGTGGGAAGGGAGGGAAGAGAGAGGTTGGTTGGTTAATGAGTATAAAGTTACACACAGGAGGAATAACTTCTGGTCTTCTATTACACAATAGGGTGACTATAATCAACAATAATATATTGTATATCTCAAAAATCTAGCTGAAGGGATTTTGAATGTTTCAACACAAAGAAATGATAAATGTTTGAAGTAATGGATATTGTAATTATCCTAATTTGATCATTAAACATATTTGTATAAAACATCCTAGTGTACCCCTTAAATATATGTGATTACTATGTGCCAATTAAAATAAAATAGCTCAAAAATGGAAACAAATAAAAACATGTGAGAGAATATACAAATTTGATTTTTGCTAGCAAGAATTACTTGAATGGAGAGAAACTGAGTAGCTGGGGTTGAGTCTTACTTTTCATCCTTTACCTTTTTGTACATTTGGATTTTGTACTATATGGTGAATTACCTTTCAAAATCTAATTATTAAAAAAACAAAGCTCTTAGAGTCATCTTCTTCTTACTAACAAACTCATATACAAAACAACTCTTTGGGAGGAGAGTGGAGTTCATTTTGTTCTGATTTTACTTTTGCTTTTGATCTCTGAAGGAGAATTACCAGTAGATAGACACTGAGGACCTTTTGAGTCACAAAACAGGCAAAGAAGGAGGATGTGGGGGGGATGAGAAGGAAAGGAGGAGAAAAGGCAGAAAAAGAAAAGAGAACAAAGAATCTTAATTAGAATGCATCTGCTGTAAAAGGTAATAGGATTTTGACCCTCCAGAAAGTGTCATCTCAACATGAAAGACAAAGGAGTCTTGGGAGCAGGACCTTCCTACATTTGATTCCAGTCCAATGGGAAAGGAAATCTATAGTGGACGTGATCTTGAGAAGCAACTATAAAGAGAATGGCTATGGATAACTTAAAAAAAAGACTGTGCAGCTTAAAGGACCACAGGATAGCTATCTATATGGTTATAAAAGACAGTTCTGAAGAGATGGAGTCAAGTGAGTAACTACTTTCTTGTGCCCGCAGTTTAGAGAACCAGAGACAGGGTTAGACATCAAATAAGAAAAGAAAAGAAAAAGAAGAAAGAAAGAAAGAACGAATGAACAATGAAGATGAATCAGTTTACAAAGAAAAGCTTTGCAGTCTTCTTCAGGGAACACCTTTGTTGTTGAAACGTGGACAATATTTTCCAATTTAACTTAGTATTTCCTTATAGTGGCTGCTAACTCTTTCCAATGGTAGGTGAGTTTTATAATCATAATGGCTGCCAGTTACCTTACATTTACATGGATCAGAGAACAGGCTGAGGATATATACAACATATATATATATATATATATATATACCCATATAAATAGATATACATATATATGATTTCATTTTAATTTGCACATGACATTGACAGCAAACATTATTATCCACATTTTTCAGAAGAAATGAAAACTAAGAGATTGGGTGATTTGCCCAAGGTCATACAGAGTCCAGGCACCTAACAATTCCATGAGTGTGGCTGTAGCTGTGGCTGCGTCCAGGGTAGAAAGGTTGAGGCTGAGTTTTCCCTGAAGCCAGTGTCAAGACCAAGCTGCAATCTGAGAACACCCTCTATACCCTGCCAGGCCAGAGCCCCACCAACCAAAGAGAGCTCCTGGTACTTACAACTGAGTTGTTGGGTTCAGAGTTCCATACAGATCTTTACTCACACTGAGTATGATTGCCACTGTGATCGCTGGGATTCCTAGAGTGGGAAAGCAAGCCAAAGGATCCAGTTACATCAAGGGGAAGAGATCCTGATGCATGACTGTGAGAGCTGATACATTAAGACACTGTTTAAATGAGCCACAGATGTGCAGGCATCAAAATACCATTGTTTGCAAAATGTTTGTGAATTCTTCCAAGTTAAACATTTCTAGGAGTTCTCCAATCTGCTAAATTAAACAGCATGCCAATGGCTCCAATATAACGCCCACTGGTTATTAAAAATAGCTCAAGTGCCAAAAAATCAACTTGGCAATCGAAGTATCTAGTTCATTGGAATGCGAGTTCGCATCAAGCATTTCTTCTCAAATGGTGGGTTGCCAATTTTTTTCTCCCTTTCAATATTGCCCCTTAGTGCCAGCTATCTTTTTGTCTAGGTCACCTTGGAGGAAGGGCACAGGCAATCAACTGCAGCCTTCAGTGCTTTTTTGACAGGGAAGCTGTTTCCACACTCATTACTAGTTTGACATTTTGACTAGATCGACCAGTTAACGACCAGTCAATTCAGCCAGACTATAATAAAGCAATCAGTTCAGTTAAAATGGTCAAACGTGATGTGAGTATAGACACAGAGTTTAAAAATCCAATTTCATGTACATTTGCAGAACTTAAATGATTTCTTTATTTCTAAAACTGTATTTCTCCTAAATGAAGAGCATACACCCACACACATTTTAGGGGTTTTGTAAGATACTTTCCAAAGCTATTCGAAACCCCAGAATGCAAAAAAATCCTCCATCATCTTATTCTGTGATAAACAGAATAATCCCTTCCAATCTGTATAGTCCACATCTAGCACAGTGCCTAGCACAATGCACACATATTTCAAAGATACCTCCTGGAAGCTGAAAGGGAGGGATAGAGGGAGGTCTCATATTTAGGATGAAATTAAGTGGCACTCCTCAAGTTTACACTTCATCATTTAAAAAACATTATCCCTTTGGTTGCTTGTTAGTTTTTAAAATGTGGACAAATCTATAGCTTCATACATATTCTACATTTATTAGTACATTACAATAATACTTGCATTCATTTTGACATAATCATACATGCATGAAATTTAATTTATTCCATTTCAGTTCATGTTCAACCCTTCCCTCCCCTCCTGCTCCCCATTATTCTTCTTCCTCTACTCTAGTAGTCTTCCTTTCACCTACACACATACACATACACATAAAGGTGGAACTCACTATATATAGTATTGTTATATGCACATACATATACACAGCATACACATAGCATAATTTTGTTAAATTAGTTCCACATTTCCTCCCATTTCCTGTCTCTATCCCTCTTTCTTGATCTATTTCATCTACTCCACTGATCTTCCCCCATCATTATGATATCTATCCACCATGTCATCCCCCCTTATTTTTTTTAAAGAGAGAGGGACAGTGAAAGAGAAAGAGAGAATCAATTTTATTTAGTTTTTCTTATGACTTTCATTGCTCCAACACTTTGTTGTGTATGTGTTGCTGGGGTTCGAACCCAGGTCCTTGTGCATGCCAAGCAAACACTATAACTGCTGAGCCACCACTCCTGCCCATCCCCCCTTATTTTTCTCTAGCTTCTACATACAAGAGAAAACATTCAAACTTGACTTTCTGAATCTGACTTATTTCACTTAGCGTGATGCATGATATTCTGCACTTTGGACAGGGGTTGAAGAAAGGAATGAACCTTTGCAATAGGTTGCTTTGGAATTAGGAAAGAAGAGTTTCAAATCTAAACAGTTGCTAATATTTGTTTTCCTTGCATTTGTCTAATATTTAGATGTTCCCAAACTTCCTACAATGGCTCCTTGAGGACTTTGCATGCGTCCACATAGGCCACTTATTCAAAAGCTTGGATGTCAGTTTATCTGAAGTTTGGCAAAGTGCCCTGTGGTTATCCACGAATGGAAGAATACAGGGTGTCCATGAGGAGGTGCTCTGAAGCCATCTTACTCGCCTAGCTCCCCTGGGGAGGCTGGCACGAGACAGTTGCTCATTGCCTGCTACATAGGTGTGGGGCTTTGT
>PVKS010032230.1:0-22735 GCA_004027875.1 Aplodontia rufa | reverse complement strand
AGATGTTTTGGGAAGGGGAGGGGAGGGATAAGGGTGAGTAATTGGGGGGGGCTTTTGGGGGTAAATCTAATTTTCAGAATCTATATATGTATTACATTTTATCATTAAAAAGAATATATGCATATCATATTGTTACTTTATATGCATTTATGATTGTACAATAACTCAATTTCTTAATAAAATTTTTTTTTTAAAATGAGGAATCAAAATAGAAAAGGTTAACCTCAAACCAACAACTCCCCAACCAAGGAACGCACAGACAGGGAGTGGGATGAAAACCTAGAAGAAACTTATCAATGACCTGATTACTAAAAGGAACAGAAAGGTTTAATGAAGCAACTAAGTGAGAAAACTCAAGTGATGAAAAACGCTATTATCAAAGAAATAGACATACTGAAAAAGGAAGTAACAGAGCTGAAATCTTCAGTCAATCATATTGACTGAGGAACGATGGAATACTTTCTACTGTGTGTGGTTGGGAGAAAAATCACCAGATTTTCAGGGTTCCGTGATGAAAGCATGCATTTATATTCACAAAACGCTTGAGGCCTTGGAAGAGCTGAGCCACCTCACTGTGCTGCCCTTCCCCTGTCCCCCACAACCACCCTGTCCTGGCTAAATAACATTTCCTCTCCCACCTGCAGCACTGGGCTGCCCCTGGAGGTGCAAGGCAGTGAGGCCTTCCCTATTCCCCTGGCACCAGGTCCAGCTGGAGGCCCAGACAGAGAGGTGGGGCTGATTGACCCTCTGACTCCAGGCAAGCCCCAGTGGGGCCCTGGTTGTAGAGGGAGAAGGAAGGGTCAGGAGTGCAGTTCCTGCCCTGCACACTTTTTTTTTTTTTTTAACTTCTTCCTCAGGGCAGACCTGCAGCAAGGAGTTTTTCCAGATTAACAGTCTGCGGAGAGCCTGTGCTCAAAAATGGTGACTTTGTCTTGATTGAAAGGTGCCTTCTTTCCCTCTTTCCTCCTAATCTCTGAGCCTACCAGTCTTTCCCCCTTCCTCTTGTAGGCCCTTGCAGACCCTGTGGGGCAGCAAGGGAAAAGGTGAGTATTGAGGGGAGAGAAGAGTCTGGGATACCAGGGGCTGACCCACCATATTCCTGCTCATCTCTTGTTTTTAGCTTCTTCTGCTGGTCCCTGGTACCTCTCAACCCCCTGACTGAGGTGTATTGGAAGAAAGATCAAGGAGACATCTGTCCCGTGTTAGATGGAGAGTATGTTCAACAAATTGAAACTCTCCAGACTTTTCATATGTTCCCTGCCCCAGACTGCCCAAGCTGGCTCTGGAGGCCAGTGCCAGGTCCTGAAGGCACAGTTCCTGGTGGGTTCTCCCACCAAGTATGAAGAGTACAAGAAGTCAGGTGGCTAAGGAACCTGTCCAAGGAAACCAGAGAACATGCATTCCCTTCTAATCTCTTACTCACGCATGTAGACATTCAAAGGACTCCACAGAACACCCATGCAAGGTTCCAAGGCCCAGGAAGTCTTTAAGCTGTGAAACCTTGGGCAATTTCATTTAACTGCTGAGCTTTAGTTTTCTCATATATAAAAGGGATACTAAGAGCTCTACCTCATAGGGCAGATGTTGGGGTATCAGAAAGATAAACCTTTAAAAGGGCAAAGCAGAAGGTCTGGCTAAGAGTCAGAAGGAAAGGGCTGGGGGTGTTGCTCATTGGTAGAGCACTTGCCTAGCAAGCATGAAGCCTTGGGTTTAATCCCTAGCACCTCAAACAAACAAACAAACAAACAAACAAAAAAAAACAAGGAAAGGATTCTGGTGACAGGGGGTCAAGGAGGAGAGGGAGGAATCAGAGAACTGGGAATGGGGGGGCAGAGGTAAGGTCTGAAAAGAGACCATCAAATGTAGAGAAGCCCCAAGGTCCGATTGAGGGATGGAAACAGCTGGGAGGTAAAGGGTCAGAGCCAGGGTGCTTACAGCCTGAGCAGCAAGTACCAGGTGGCAGATCACATGACCTTTGTTGCTCCAACACTTAGTTGTGTACGTGGTGTTGGGTTTGAACCCAGGTCCTCGTGCTTGCCAGGCAAGAGCTGAAACCGCTGAGCCACTGCTCCAGCCCCCCAGGACAGTTTTATAATAATAGCAAACAGTAGAATTACACATTGTCACAAAAACCTCCATGTGTATCAGTGGGATAGAACTCACATCAGTTATTTAACAGACAGAATTTAATATAAAGAATTGGTATCCATGTATTAGTGAACCTCAAAGACAGACAAACCAGTTTATCACAGAATATCATTGCCAGAAGAAGCCAATACTCCTGTGGTTGGGGGACCAAAGGACAACACTGGAATTATAAGAACCTAGGTGCTGGAGGAGAGGCCCCTTGAAACTCAGACTTCCAAGACTGTGTTGCTCAGACCCTTGGGCATCATCTCTCAAGGGTAATCCAGTTTCTCAAGAGCTCTTCACAGGAAGTCATATGATTGATGTGGATACATTCTTATATGTGTTGGAAGGTGTTATGGTTTGAATGTGAGGTATCCCCCAAAAGCTCACATGAGACAATGCAAAAGCTGAGGTGAAATGATTAGGTTATAAGAGCCTTAACCCAATCAGTGAATTCATAGGGATTAACTGGCAACAAAAGGCAGGTAGGCTTTGGCTGGAGAAGGTGGGACATTGGGGGAGTTCTTTGGGGGCATATATTTTGTATCTGGATGGAGTTTCTCTCTCTGCTCTCTGGAGCCATACCTTCTGCCATGATGTCCAGCCACACCTGGAGCCCTAAGGAATGGAGCCAGCCTTCTATGGATGAAGCCCTCAAATAAACTTTTCTTCCTAAAATTGTTCTTGTCAGGTGTTTTAGTTGCAGCAGAGAAAAAGGCTGACTAAAACAGTAGATGTCACTGATGACCCTTAAATGGAGTTCCTAACAAGCTGCTCTTATGCTCTTACTACGTGTTCTGTGGTCTTGGTGACCTCTATGCTTATTCTATAACCATCTTATATTATTTCTGGCCTAGAGTACTCCAAGCAGCACCCAGACTGTGTCTCTACCACTCTGTGGGTGTGAGGCTGACCTTTTAGATACTCTTCTGGTTGCCTCTTCATTTCAGAGATTCTTCATAATTTTAACTTGCTTTTCTGGGCTTTTTCCTGCATTCCCTTAGTGTTAAGGATGAGTGGTGGCAACTTTGCCTTTTTGATCCACCCCGTCTGTTTTTCAGTTGTTCATAATTGGACAGTTTTACTTTTAATGAACAGTTCAATAAGGTAAAAAGTAAACAATGAGGTTAATCAAGACTCCTAGTACTATGTAGGTGTCGGGTAAGTCCTGGATAGTGACCTCAATGGAACTAACCATGCTGTGTACCATTAATTGGGGTAGCAGGATCCCCAGGTCACCTGGCAGGAGGAAGGGCAGGAAAGGTTCCCCAGAAGTGACCTTGAATCCCAACTGGTGCCCTTGGCAGAGGGAAGGGCTGCACTAATGCCAGCTGGAGGCATGAAGATTGGGTGTATGAAGAACACTCAGGCATATGAAAAGGGATGCTGGGAGGTGAAGGCAGAAGTGATGAAGACTGGCTATTGAGTATACCAAGGAAGGGGGCATTAGTTTCCAAGAAATGGGGAGCTACCTAGGTTATGATGGTCATGGATGTGGCCTAACTTCTGGATAGTGAATCAAGGTGGACAGAGTTGGGTGGAGAAGAAAAGAGGGAATCTATCAAATGGCAGAGATTTCTTCCATCAGAAACTTACAAGTTCCTCAGAGACATTGTAAGTGGCTGCCATATTAGAGTCCTCAAAGCCAACATCAAAGCTGCCCACTCTGAGCCATAAATACCAGACAGTGGCCCACTGATACCATCCCACCTGCAGGCCTGCTCCTATATGAATGAGTACAGAAGGTGGCATGGTGAAATGTGTCCAGAGCACTTTTGGTATGTCTGTGTGGACCCAGTAGAGTAAGATAACTAGGACAGAAGATGTGACAGAGGATAGGCAGAACCAAAGTGCCCAGGAGAGGAGTAAAGAATGAGTCCACCCTCTACCCACCTGACAGGTGCTGGTTGTGCTCAAGGAGAAGTTGGGCAGGCTGCTCTGACCAGGTCTGGAATAGGAAGACAAGTTCCTGGTTTCCTTTGCAGGCCACCAGGTGACTAGCTGTCCTGGTCCAGCTGGGTTCTGACCTGAGGGACTGGCTGGGGATGAGAAAAACCACAGGCCAGAGACCCGAAATGGTTTTTCTTTATCCAAACTTTACTTCTCTTTTTATATATCCATGCTTTACATCTCTCTTTCAAGGCAACGTGAATGTCTTAGTCTATTCGTCCATTTGTGCTGCTACGACAAAATGCCTAACATTGGGTGATCTCAAACAAGTCAAGGCAACGCTGCAAGACTGCACTCCAGAACAAACATGGACAGCAATTTCTCACAGTTCTGGAAGCTGGGAAGTTCAGATCAAGGCATAGGCAGGTTCAGCTGCTGGCAAGAGCTCATCTTCCAAAGGAGCAGGAACACCATGAGCAGCAGAGAGCCCTTGACTGCTGGCTGGAGCCTCTTCTTTAAGGGCCTTTACCCCGCCCCCCTCGAGGCCTCTCTACATTAGCTCGTTCATTGCCACACCTGGATTTCAGAGGCACACGTTTGACCAATCAGCCTCTATGTGCGCCTTTTGAAAGATCTAGAATAATTGGCAGGTGATACCAATGTGAAATGTCTGAAGCCCGTGTCGACACCCTATTTTTCAAGCTTAACAATGTAAAATCTAGCAGCCCCTCCTGAAGGAGCTTATGCAAACAGCAACAAGATCCAGGGCAGCTGATAAAGTAAAGGTCAGACCCCAACAACTAGCTAACCTCATGGTGCTAGAGAAATTAGTGCTGTTTCAGGTTTGGGCTCAGAACAGTGGCACAGCCTCTGTCCACTGCCCTGCTGGAGTGCTTTCTGACTTCCTGCCTGCCTCTGGCAGAGATGATGGGATCCTTCCTTGGCTTCTCTCAGATTCTGCAGTTGTCACCCTGCCCTGGGCTTCAGGTATGGGTCCAGGAGGTAACTTTTACCTATGTCTTGGTACCTGTTTTAGTCAGGGTTTGTTTTTTTTTTTTTTTAACTGCTGTGACTAAAAGACCTGACAAGAACAATTTAGAGGAGGAAAAGTTTATTTGGGGGCTCACAGTTTCAGAGGTCTCAGTTCATAGACAGCAGGCTCCATTCCTTGGGGATTTGGTTGTGAGGCACAACATCATGGTAGAGGAATATGGTGGAAGGAGTATGGCTCAGGGCATTTTAATCAGGAGAGAGGGCGAGAGAGAGAGGGAGAAAGAGAGAGAGAGAGAGAGAGGCATTCCACTTGCCAGATACAAAATATATACACCAAAGACATGCTCCCAATGACCCACCTCCTCCAGCCACACCCTACCTGCCTTCAGTTACCACCCAGTTAATCTCTATCAGGGGATTAATTCACTGATTGGGTTAATGTTCTCATAACTGAATCACTGTTCTCTAAGCCTTCTTGCTTTGCTTCACATATGTGCTTTTGGGGCATACCTAGTATCAAAATCATAACAGTATCTCACTCACAGGAGCAGTAGCCATAGTTCCAGGACTTGCTCACCATGATCCTGCTGATGCTGTCAGAATAGTGAAGGTCCTCTCATTAAACTAGGCCATGTGCTCTTCCTAGAACCAGAGGTGGTATCAGTCCCAGGCAAGCCACATAGCCTGTGAGTGTGTGTTGGGGGAGCATGTCCCCCAAAGTTCTGTCCACTGGCAAGTTTCAGTTCCTGTGAAAAGAGTAGGGAAGGTATTATAGCCCTCTTGAATGGGCCAAGAAGGTGTTGCCTCAGGTTCCAGAATGGAGACCTGCCAGCTTCCTGGGAGGACTTGGCTGGATGCCTGGAGGACCCAGGCAGCAGTGGCTTGCTGCCTGTTCCATGTTCCACTTAACTAACATGGTCCAATGTGAATGCCAGGCCCAGGCTCCCTACTCACCCCATGAGCTGTCCTTCAGGTCCGTGGAGACCCTGCCTGCAACCCGGCTTTGTCACAAGACCTCTGTCGAAACAGAGCATTGCACAAACAATCTGAAAGGAGTACTGAGGCAGCCACAAGGCCTACTGAGACAAACAAGCAAGGATAGGGAGTGTAACTGTAGTGGGGGCCGGTGAGGTTAAATACCCTATTGATGGTGGGGATAGGTGGAAGGAATATAGGAGAAAACTAATCACCCTTGGCTCTGAGATCTTTCCAAACTACTGGCAGCCTTCCCAGCTCAGAGGGCCTTTTAAAGCTGGGACCTGGCTACAGCCCGAGATGGCTAGAGCTGCAGGTTGGAGAGGGAGCATAGGTTAACTAGCCAGATCTAGATAATCTAGAGCCAGTGGTCAAGGTCTGGGTTGAAGATTAGTTCCTCCCTGAATGTCCTCAATAGATCCTTTCAGAGTCCCAGTAGCTGGGCAAACCCAGGGTCAGATTCTACTTTGAATCCCCGCTCTTCACTGTGTCCTTGGACAGGTCAAAGAACTTTGTGCCCCGGGTTTCTCTTCTGTAAAGTATGAACAGAAATTTCGCCATCTTAAAAAAGAAGAAAATGTCATCACCTCCTGGGTATTGCCTGAGGATGGAAAATGGGTCCCAAAGCTAGGAATCTAAGGGGATCTATAAAACAGATTCTCTAAGTCCCTCACCCAGGCCCTGGGGCAGTAGGAACATAAATTTGGAGGCCCTATGGGCATGGACCACATGTCAGGGTTGCCTCTCTTAAACTGAGTAGGAACCCTGGTACCAGAGAGCAAGCCTGGACATAGAGGGTAGGCCTGGGACAGCCAGGAAGGAAAGCTAAATTGTGAGCCTAAGGAGGAGCTGAGTTGGAAAGGGAAGAATGGAGTGGTCTGGGGAGATACTGCCTAGAGCGGCATGCAGCTGTGGGGAGGTACTCCCCTGGAGGTAGAGTTGGGAATAAATCTAGTCAAATCACCCTGTATATGAGCAAAAAATATTTTTCCAGGGTGAGCAGAAGATCCCTGACACTCTGCCTGCATTCTGGCCATCCTTTCATACCTGAGCTGTAAGTACCAACTAGATAATCTCCATCTGAGTTGCAGGCCTGCCTGTGCCTGTGTCAGAGAGCACCTGGCATGTCAGCATGTGCCATCCAGGTGCCTGAGACCAATGTCTGCCTGAGTCTCCTTGGCCCTATAATGCAGCCTGGGGCAGGAGCCAGGACCTCTGAGCAGAAGATAACTATTGATAAATACACTGCCTCTCTTCCATTGCCTTGAGCAGATAATCACCAATTTGTCACAGCACTTTTCTCCTTGAGTTTGAATGAAGCCTCAGAATCCTTCTGAATACTGAACTACAAGGGGCATCATTAATTAATGGAGGCAGGGAAAGAATGAAGAGGAGATCAAGGAAGCTTGGAAGGGCTCAGGATGAGCTATTCCCTCTCCTCCTGACCCAGTTTCTCCTGTACCTCTTCTTGGGCAGCCTGTGGGTGCTGCACAGCTGGAGAGGCTGTTGGGGAAGCTGATACTAGTCTTATAGCATCTGACTGAGATGGTCCTGGTGGACAAGCCCTACTTGGTGACTCAGCAGGTCTCCCTGGTGGACTGGATGGCATTCACAAAGCAAATGTAAGTAAGGCTTTCCTACCTGCCTGCCCTCTGCAGGGACACTGGGCATGAAGCTAAGGTTCTACTCCAGCTGCCCTGTGTCCCCAGCCCATTGCCGTTGGCTGTGCCCTCTTCCAAGACTGATTCAACTAGCAGTGTGTTGGGCCCTCATGGAGGTCACTGTGGGAGCAGATCTCTTTAAGGAGGCCCACAAGCTCATAATCCAGCCTTGGGATCCCCATGAGTCCCAACAGGACCCCCAGCAGGCCCAGAAGCTGGTGTAGCTTCTGCAGAAGCAGCTCTGCTGAGGGGGTGTAGCCCCATAACTCCCCTGGCTGTTTGTAATAAAAACACTCTTGTACTGGGCCTGTGCCTCACTCTGCCCCCAGGATGTGACACCTACTCATTTCTGAGTTGAGGCCAACAAAGACAGGGAATCTTTCAAAACCATACAGCATAGAGCAGCCCTCAGGCCTCTAGTTATCTTCCACAATCTCCAGGCCACAATCCGGTCACTGCAATCCTAATCCAGGCCAGAGTTTCTGTGCTTCATTGCCTGGTACATTTCGGCTGGCCACACCCTGGAATCTCCTGTTGGTGGTGTCCCCTTCCCCCCCCTGGTCTCCTGCGGTGTGCTGGTCAGGTTTCTATTGCTATAAGAAAAATACCTGAGATAATTAAATTACAATGAGTTAATTTTAGCTCATAGTTTTAGAGTTTCTGGTACATGATTAGGTAGACCCATTGATTTCCAGCCTCCTGTGAAAACGGCAAGGAATGTGTAGTGGAGCAAACTGCTTGTCTCGTGGCCAGGAAGCAAAGGAGGAAAAAAGAGGAAAAGAACAGTGTCACACAATTCCCTTCAAGGGCATGCTCCCAATTCCCTAATCTTCCACTAGGCCCCACTCCCTAAGGCCTCTACTCCTAATAGCACCATCCTGGGGCCTTTGGAGGGGACATTCAAGATCCAAACGATAGCACTCAGCTTCTGTGTCTTTTTCTCCCAATCCTTTTCTAAACACAATTCAGACTGAATTTACTCATGGATACCCCAGTCCCTGCTTTTGGCCCTGAAGGATTAATTCTCATTGTCTCATTCTCAGTCTGGACCCCACAAAGTCCTTTTAGTTCTACACTGAAGGCCTGGTCCTGGGAATTCTCATGGATGAACTCTTTTCAGTCTGGGTGTCTTTAGGGAAAAACCATGAGGCAACACACATAAACAGAAGCCTTCTCCTCCTCCTCCAATCCTTTGCCAGGGAACTCTCCTACACTTACTTAGGTCTCCTCAGAATCCTTGTTATTATGAGAATTCTAGGCTTCCTGGCCTCATGACAGAACCAAAGGAAACAAGGAGTTCCAGAATGTGGGGTCCTGGGCTTAGGTCAGAAAGGGCATAGGCTCAGGTCTGTGGTTGGCCTGCTGTGGCTTTGGGGCCCAGAAAATTTCTCAGCATGGTCCTAGAGCTCTACATGGATCTGCTGTCGGCACCCTGCCGTGCTGTCTACATCTTCGCCAGGAAGAATAGCATCCCCTTTGACTTCCAGTTTGTAGATCTGCTGAAAGGTCAGTCCCCATGGCTACCAAGCCAGGCCTGGTCCTGGGGTGCAGCTAGAGCACCCAGGTAAAGGCATTGCTGAGAAGCAGAGACAGAGGCTAAGGCCATCCCTACGAAAGTCTTCAAGGGAAGAAAAGGTGCCAAAAGTATCAAAGTATGCAGCCTGCATCCCTTTCTAGGCCACTCGGGCCTGAGTCCCTGCTAATAATGGTCCTTCTGCTGGGATGAACAGATGCTCTGTGAGCAAAGGGGGAAGCCCCACATTCCTAGTCAGCACCATCACGCTCTCCTTATGGGGTTTTCACATCTTGTTATCTGCAGCACCTGCCAGTTAGTCTAGTAAAGGTCATAGAAGGGTAGTTATTCCCCACATCAGAGTGCAGATATTGTTCAGTCCATACCCATCCTTCCCAGTATTCGAACCTGTTTAGGGGACTGAGGATGTAGCTCAGTGGTAGAGTGCTTTGCCTAGCATGGGCAAGGCCCTGGATTCCATTCCCAGCACCCCTCCCTCCAAAAATTATAGGAAGAGCAAACCTGCTCAGGGCTATACTGACCTCACTGATCAGGCTCCAGCCCCACCTCAAGCACAGAGAAGTCTGAAAACTCAGCCTAGAGGCTGGAGCAGTGGCTCAGTGTTTATGGCACTTGCCTGGCATATGTTCAAACCCCTGCATCACATACACAACTGTCAGAAAAACAAAACTAGATGAGAAAATAAGTAAAATCAACTGCCTTTCTCTTCCTTCCCTCTCTGTCTCTCTTAAAAACAAAACCAAACAAAATAAAAATCTCAGCCTATCAAGATAGAAGCCTCCAGACTGTAGAGGAGGAAGACATAAGCGCTGAGGAAATGAATGAGGTGTAATTGGAGACCCCAGAAATGTTTCCACTTGGAGACTGCTGGTTAAGGAGTGGAGAATCACAATTCCTGCTCCTTGTGGCATTCCCTGCTCAGATCTGATGACCCTGATTGCAGATGAGGGACCCCTTTTTGGACTTCTAGCTGTGTTCTAGCTGTAGGTACACCTACAGCTGTGTCTGCCCTGTTCCACTTAAGGGGGATAGAGTGAAGAATGTCAGGAGTAGCAGGGCAGGACCTTAGGGATCCAGTTCATTCATAGGCTGTGGCTTCAAGTAGGGGTGAGTTGGGGGTTGGAGACCTCCAACTTTTGGGAGCCAAAGGGTTGTCTTGGTAACAGGGTACATGGGTCACCAAGTCCGGGACAGGAACAGGGTAGAAGGCAAGGGTCTTGATCCTGTCCCCTGTTCTGTCACTAAGTTGCCCTGGGGCAAGCCATAGGTTCCTCAAGACCTCTGTTTCCCATTCTTGATGAAATAGAGAGGAAGATCTGTTTCTGGGACTTCCAGTTCTCTCTTCTCTGGAGTCTCAGCAGCTTCAGACTCTCCCTGCCCCTCTCAGGTCATCATCACAGCAAGGAATACATCGAGATCAACCCTCTGAGGAAGCTGCCTAGCCTCAAAGATGGAAAATTTATCTTATCTGAAAGGTAAGCACCCTTCCACCATCTGTCTCTGCTCTTCCCAGGAGACTCAGTGGGAACTGACCTTTTCACATTTACTTATTATTATTATTTTTTACCACAGGAAATTCTACACATGCACTAAAGGAAAATGCATACTAAATAATAAGGAGTATAACAAACTCCACATACCCATCTCCCAGCTCCAGCAGTTGTCCATTAGGGCCCATTTTGCATCATCTACACCCTACTCTGTTCCCCTTCCAGACACCCATAAATATTCAGTCCACACCCATTTCACCTGTAATTGTTTAGGAGTGTACCTCTAAGAGATAAGGACTCTATTTTTAAAAATGCACCACCCCAATACCATTATGACAGTTAATAAAATTAGCAATAATTCTTTCATAAACTATCTAGTTTCTAGTCAAAAGTCTCTATTTTAGCTGGGCGTGGTGGCTCATGCCTGTAATCCCAGCAACTCAGGAGGCCGAGGCAGGAAGATCGCAAGTTCAAAGCCAGCCTCAGCAACTTATCAAGGCCCTAAGCAATTTAGCGGGACCTTGTTTCAAAATAAAATATAAAAAGGGCTGGGGATGTGGCTCGGTGGTTAAGCACCCCTGGGTTCAATAACCAGTATCCCCCTCAAAAAAAAATCTCTCATAAATATTTTATGGCTGTTTTTTTGTTTGAATCAATATCCAAAAAAGTTCTGAGTATTACAGCTGGATGGTTTCTCTCTTATGCCTCTCTTTCTGTATCCCCCTGTCTTACTCCATTTTTGGTTGATATAACTGAGTACTAGACTGGGAAATTTATAGTGAACAGAGGTTGAATTTAGCCCATGGTTCTAGAGGCCAAAAAGCTAACAGTATGGAGCTATAATCTATTTAGCATCTGCTGAGGGCCTGCACGAAACAATGTATTATATTACATGGTGAGACAGAGCAAGCAAGTCAGAGAGAACTTGCTTTTTTAACAAAGCTACTCCTATGACAACTCATTAATCCAATAACTCTTTTATCTGCAAAAGGATTAATCCATTAATGAGTGCTCTGCCACTGGATTTTTTTTTTCAGTTAGAGAGAGAGAAAGAGAAAGAGAAAGAATAAATTTTAATTATTTTTTAATCTGGTTTTTGTTTTTCCAACACTTAGCTATGTATATGGTGCTGGGGTTGAAACCTGGGTCCTTGCTCATGCCAGGCAAGTGCTCTACCACTGAGCCACCTCTCTAGGCCTCTGCCATTCATTCTTAATACCTCACAATATGAATTAAATTTCTACCTGAGTTTTAGTGGGAACATTTAAACTGTTGCACCCTCTATACTCCCTGACCTTTTTGTCTTTGTATGTTTTATTTTTAATGATGTTGAAGAAATTGTGCCCTTTATCCTGTGGAGGCAAGGCCTAGGACTCACCCACCCTGAGAATGTCTCCAATCCATCCCCTGTCCTGCATTCCGAGGCCTCTATTCCTAATCCCACCCCAAGTATACCAGAAACCTTGCTTGGGTATTGCTAGATGCTGGAGCTACCTACCATCTTGGCCTCTCTGTTGTCAATTCTGACCCCTCCATCTTGCACTAGAGAGCTGTATTCTCTCATCCTTTTGTAATCTTAAGGATTAAGTACAAACTTCCCTGCATTGCCAAGGGCCTCCATGCTTGGGCTCCACAGCATCTCTGACTGTCCTTCCCTACTCCCTGACCACCCCCATCCACTTTTTGGTACACTTGCCTGCTCTCCATTCTCCAAAATTCACCTCACTCCCTCTTACCCTAGTACTTCAACATACGTTATTCCCCCTGGATGGACCGCTGCTTTCTTATGTCGTCCAACAACTCCTGCTCACCCTGCAGGTCTCCTTCCCTGCCTTTGCTTATTATTTGACTGACAACTTGGGGGAGGAATTTCTCTGAGTTCTTTGGACTCCTTCTCCTAGAAGAATGTCAGCATCTAGAGCCTGGCTGTGGCTGGAGGTCCCAGCAGTTGGGTCCCAGCCTTCCTGGGTGGTTAGTGTGGGGGCCTTCAGCAGATAAGGGCACTGGTCCTAACCTGCTGTTTCTACAGTGTGGCCATCCTCTTTTACCTGTGCCGAAAGTACAGCGCACCCTCCCACTGGTACCCACCAGACCTGCACACACGTGCCCGTGTAGACGAGTTTATGGCCTGGCAGCACACAGCCATTCAGCTGCCCATGAGCAAGATACTCTGGATTAAGGTGAGTGGGGCCATGTCTGGGGCTTAAGGACAAGGGAGAAGCCTGGAGTCCAGTCCCAGCCCTGCTGAGTACTGATGAGCTCAAGCGAATCTTCCTCCCTTTCTAGGCTTCATTTCATTTGCTCTCTCTCCTGCCTGTCTTATAGAGTTGCTGGGAGTGTGGAATGAACCATTCAGTGTGATAGAGTCCTGTTAAAACAAGGACAAAAACATCCAAAAAGGGCTGATATGACTTGAGCCTGGACAAGATTCCAAAAAATTCCATTCTGAACTAGAGAATATCAGAGTCAAAGGGCCCATTGAAATTAGAAAAATTGAAGATGAAAAATAACACATGTGTCCTTATTTGTAATCCTATGCCTATGTCTTAGTTCATTTCCCATTGCTTTAACACAATAACTGAAGTTGGTAACTTATAAAAAAGAAAGGTTTATGTTGCTTACAGTTTTGGAGATTAAAAGTCCTAACAACATGGCACCAGATCTAGCAAGGGCCTCATGGCAGGTGCCATCACAGTATGAGCTGTATGAGAGGGATCACATAGTAAAACAGGAAGCCAGAGAGTGGGGAGGGGCCAGTATTGCTCTTTGACAAAGCTTTCTTTTAAGAATTAACTTGGTGTCCCAGGAGAATTACTTCAGTACTTTTTCAAAGGCAGTAACCCCAATGATGTACTACTAAGCTTTACCTCTCACATTGCTCCACTGAGGACCAAGTTTCCAACAAATGAACCCTTGGAGGACACACTCAAACCAAATATAAACCACAACAACCTATGACAGATATCACCAATCAATCATAGGATTCACTCTTGCTGGGCTCTCAAAATCCTATTGATCTCATGGCCCAGGCAATATCTGCCAATTAGAACTGCTAAAAGAGGTGAAACTACAACTTATGGTACCGTCCACTATCTCTTTAGCAGACAAGGATACAGTGACCTGGAAGGGCAGATGGGACAGGGTTGCAGTCTTCACTTCCTTCCTTTCTCCTACCTGGCCAGTTGCTGATCCCAATGATCACAGGTGAGGAGGTTCCAGCTGAGAAGGCAGAACAGACGCTGGAAGAGGTGAAGAAAAACTTAAAGTTCTTCGAGGAGAAGTTTCTACAGGACAAGTTGTTCATCACCGGGGACCACATCTCACTGGCTGATTTGGTAGCCTTAGTGGAGATGATGCAGGTGTGGGTTGGAGTCATGGGGGTTCAGAGGATGGGCAGAGGCAGAGCACTGCTGTGATCAGTATATCCATAGCTTGAGAATAGACTGTCAAAGCAGGAAAGGCAGGCAGGGCTGCCATCCTGAGGGCTGTGGGAACCAGATCTGGGTTCCATCTGGGGGCAACAGGATAGGAGCATATCTTGGCAAGGACTCCACAGCATTGAGAGGAACTAGAGGATGGACCTAGGATATAGAGAATACCACATTTTTCTGTTTATTCACGGGGATCCCAGATGCCTCCTCCCCTATGGGACTTTCCAAGAAATGTTGAGGTCTTGCCTCTTTTCTAATTATTTTGGTTCTGGGTCTGAGTAGCATTCAGGGTACATTCGGAGGCATGCAAGGGTGTGTGATATTGATGTGGCCTTTACATAAGGGAAGAGTGGCAAGTTTGGAGCAAGCTGGTATGTGCAGGATGGATAATTTAGACCCCAGCTAGTGTCTTGAGCAGCAGGGTATGGTTTCTGATTGGTATGAAAAGTGGCCACTTTTCAAAAAAATTTTTTAAAGGGAGAAGGACAGTGAGATAGAGAAAGAGAATCAGTTTTTTTTTTTTTAATTGGGTTTTTCACATGGCTTTTGTTGCTCCAACACTTAGCTGTGTACGTGGGTGCTGGGTTTGATCCCATGTACCCATACATGCCAGGCAAACTCTGTAACCTTTGAGCCACTGCTCCAGCCCCAAGTGGCCACTTTTGTCCCTAGTTAATGTGCAGTACAGACCAGCACCAGGAAAAAACTATTCAGGTTTGTTCCAAGTATACAGCCCTATGCTTCACATCCGCTCTTTACACTTCACTCACCTCTACCCCAGCATGAGCATCCTGAACACCTTCTATGCACATTTCTTAATGAGTGAGACAATCTCTAGGCCCGCTGCCTCTTGAGTCTCCTCTTTCATCTTCTATGTTTAATCACAGAGGAAGGTTCAATGCAGGGGTGGGGAGGGAAAGAACTGAGTTCCTCCCCACTGGGAACAAGGAACTTACTTGGAAAAAGACAGGAATCATGGGAGGTTTCGAGCCAGAGAAGTGGAAATTACCTGGGTCAAGGATCACCTTAGAGAGGGTTTCAGGAGCCATGGAGCAAGACCAGTGTCCAAGAACCCTGGGGATTCTGGAACACCCATTCGCATCCTACATCTGTTACATAGCTGTTATCTCCTTGCCTTGGCCTTGGGGGTCAGAAGATGACTAATCCTTTGTAGAGGTGGATGGAGACAGCCCTTGAGACTGTAAGAGAATATCCAGGTGGGGCTGGTCCACAGGCTAACCACATCTTCCTCTTTGTCTATCTGCAGCCCATGGGGGGCAATTATAATGTTTTCCTCTTCAGTTCCAAGCTGGCTGAGTGGCGCATGCGTGTAGAGCTGTCGATTGGCTCTGGCCTCTTTTGGGAGGCCCATGACCGGCTGACAAAGCTGGTAGATTGGGACTGTTCAACATTGGATCCAATGGTCAAAGAGAGGATTTGTGAGTTTCTGCAGAAGTATAAGTGACCCCAGAGGTGGCTGATTCTGCAGGACTTGGCTGGCTTAGTCCTCTCAGCCTCTTTCTTTAAAGGAAACACTGAAAAACAACTCTGTTCCTTTCCTTAATAAAGAACTGGAATAGTCATCATGAACAGTCCAGAACAGTCAGTATAAACATAGAGCCTGATATGCAAGCAGGAGGTGGTCATGGGTCTTCTCAGTTTTCAAAAAGAATGTAAAACCTAAAGGTTAACTGTGATTGCACTGTATATAATAATAATTAACAACTTTAATATCCCTTTTCAATAACAGAATACAAGCATTAAGGAGCAGTACTATATACCATGTGGACCTATTAGAACATTCCCCACAACAACAGCAGGATAAACATTTTCCTTAAGTGCACATGGATTACTTTCCAGCATAGACTAACTGGCCATAAAATAAGTCTCAAATTTAAGAAGACTGAAATATGAAAATGGAATAAAAAATCAGTAACAGAAGGAAAACTAGAAAATTCACAAGTATGTAGATTATAATTGGCTCATAGATCAATGGGTCAAAGAAGAAATCACAAGAGAAATTAGAAAGTGCTTTGAACGAATGAAAATGAACACAGGACATACCAAAATTTATGGGACACAGTACAAGCAGTGCCAAGAAGAAAAGTTAAAGCCATAAACACATGATTTTAAAAGAATGGTCTTTTTTGGGCAGAATGGTGCATACTTGTAATCCCAGCTACCTGGGAGGCTAAGGTAAGAGGATCACAAATTTGAGCTCCACCTGAGAAATTCAGCAAGACCCTTTCTCAAACAAACAAACAAACAAACAACCCCCCCCAAAACAACAACAACAACAACAAAAGACTGGTGATGTAGGTCAATGATAGAGCATCCCTGACTTCAATCCCCAGTACAGGGTAAAAAAATCTAAATAAACAAGCCCAACTTTCAGTGTTAAGGAACTAGGAAAATAATAGCAAACTAAACCCAACACATTAGAAGAAAGGAAATTAGACTGAAGATGTAGAGCTGTGATAAAGCACTGACATGGTATGCACAAAGCCAAGGATTTGATTCTCAGCTTTGCAAAATCAAAAACAAAAAAGGGGGGATGATACAGATTAGAATGAAGTAAACAGAAAACAAGGAAAAATAATGATCTTTGAAAAGATCAAGAAAATGGACTGAACTTTAGCTACAATAATCAAGAAAAAAATTACTCAGACTAAGAAAGAAAGCAAGGACAGTACTACTGATCTTTCAAAAGTACAAAGGATGAAAAATATTATGAATAACTGTATATGAGCAATTTAGATAATCTAGATGAAATGAGAAAATTCCTAGAAAAACAATCTACCAAACTTACTCATGATGAAATAGAATTTTTAATAGATCTACAAAAAAAGTCAAAATATTAATTTAAAAAGTCTTCCAACAAAGAAAACCCAAGACCAGATGATTTCACAATGCCTTTTACTAGATACTTTATCCCCTCCCAAAATCCAGTATTTTACAAAATTATAGTTTGATTAAATTAATTATACAGATTAATGGGTTTCACCTTGACATTTCCATACACACATACATCATGCTTTGATCATAACTACCCTCCCTACTACGCTCTCCTGGGTCTCCTTCAAAATAAAGCATCATATCATCTGTGAACAGGGATAATTTAACTTCTTTCCTATTTGTATCCCTTTTATTTCTTTCTCTTACCTGATTGTTCTGGCTAAAATTTCAAGTACTATAGTGAATAAGAGAAGTGAGAGTGTGTGTCCTATCTCATTCATGATTTTAGAAGAAAGGTTTTCAGTTTTTCCCTGTTCAGTATGATGTCAGCTCTGAGTCTGTCATATGTAGGCTTTATTATGTTGAGGTGTGATCTTTCTCTTCCTGGTTTTCTTCAGGGATTTTATCATGAAGTGATGTTGAATTTTGTCAAAGACTTTTTCTGAGGGGTGGAGCGGTGGCTCAGGTGGCTCAGGCGTGCATGAGGACCCTGGTTCAAAACCTGGCACAACATACACAACTAAGTGTCAGAGCAACAAAAACCAGATGAAAAACTAAATAAAGTTGATTCTCTCTCTCTCTCTTTAAAAAAGACTTTTTCTGCAACTATTGAGATGATCATGTCATTTTTATCCTTGATTCTATTTATGTGACACACTACATTTACTGCTTTGTGTATATTGAACCATTCTTGCATTCTTGGAATGAAACCAACTTGATCATGGTGTATGATCTTTCCAATGCATTGTTGAATTTAATTTGCAAACAGTTTATTAAAGATATCTGTGTCTATGTTCATCAAGGATATTCGTCTATAATTTTCTTTGTGCTATTGTTGTGGTAGCAAAGTAATATGGGATTCATAGATGAGTCTTGGAAGGATTCCTCCTTTATTTTCAGCAACAGTTTAAGAAATATTGGTATTAATTCTTCTTTAAAAGTATGGTAAGATTTAGCAGTGAATCCATTTGGTCCTAGGCTTGTCTTTGCTGGGAGACTTTTTATTACTGCTTCAATCCCATTGCTTGTTATTGCTGTTAAGTTTTCAAAATTCTCTTCATTCAATTTTGAAAGATCATACATGACTAAAAATTGTCCATTTCTTCTAGGTTTTCCCTTTTATTAGAATTTGGTCTTTCAAAATAGTCCCTAATAATCATCTGGATTAACACACACACACACAAAAATAATCATCTGGATTTCAGTGTTAACTATTATAATGTCCTTTTTTCTCTAATTTCATTTTAGTCTTCCTTCTCTTTCTTTTGGTCAGTTAAGGCTTTAACAGGGTGCTAATCTTGTTTATCTTTTCAAAGAACTCTGTTTCATTGGTACTCTGTGTTGCTTTTTTTTGTCTCTATTTAATTTAGTTCAGCTCTGATTTTTATTATTTCTTTCCTTCTACTGACTTTAGGGTTTGGTTTGTTCTTATTTTTCTAAAACCTTGGGATGCATCATTAGGTTATTTGAGATCTCTCAGGTTTTTTCAATGTAGGCACTCATAGTTACTAATGTTCCTCTTAGTACTGCTTTTCTGTATCCAACAGATTCTGGTATGCTATATTTCCATTCTCATTTGATTCTAGGAATTAAAAACTTTTCCCCATGATTTCTTCGATGACCCACTGTTCCTTCAAAAGTGTTTTGTTCAATCTCCATATGCTTGTATAGTTTGTAGTTTCTCTTGATGTTGATCTCTAGTTTCATTCCATTACAATCTGATATGATGCAAGAAATTATTTCAATTTTTTTGTACTTGTTGAGAATTGCTTTATGGCCTAAAATATGATTTATTTTGGAAAAAGTTCCATGAGCTGATGAAAACATTGTATATTCTGCAGTAATTGGATAGAATATTCTGAAAATGTCTGTTAGGTCCATTTGATCTACAGTGTAATTTAACTCTGACTTTTTTTTTTGTAGAGGGCATGGTCTGGATGATCTATTGTTGAGAGCAGGATATTGAATTCACCCATTACTATTATATTGTGGTCTATCTAGTGTATGTTTCATAAAAATGGGTGCTTCCACATTAAGTGCAAATATATATTTACAATCCTTATATCTTTTTGATGGATTGGTCCCTTTATCAATATGTCTTTATCCCTTTGTCTCTCTGCCTCTTTTGACTGGTTTTGTCTTGTAGATATGAGTATAGCTAGTCCTGCTTGCTTTTGGATTCCATTTGCCTTGAATATCTTTTCCCGTCTTTCACTTTCAGTCTATGTATGTCTATGCTGGTGGTGAGTTTCTTGTAGGCCCCAGATTGTTAATGCTTGTTTTTAAATTCAATTGTTTGTGTTTTTTAATTAGAGAACAAAGACTATTTAGATTCAGGGTTATTACTGAATGATAGGTATTCCTATAAATTGGTTGTTTTTCTTCTAGTTGTTTAAAATAATCTCTGCTCATTAATTCTCTCTTATTCATTTTAGAAGGCTGATGTTTTATGGAATTTATAATTTTTTGTTCTTTCCTAATTCTCACTTATTTATCTACTCTTCTAATGAAATCTATCATTTTCTGGGCTTTCATAATTGTGTTTGTCTTGCTTCTTCTTGTGTATAGGGTTCTTTTAAGTATCCTCTGTAATGGGTGGGTTAGTGGGTGTGAACTCTTTAGTTTATGCTTATCTTTTTTCTTTTAAGAGAAAGGAGAGAAAGAGTGAAAGGGGAGTCAATTTTATTTTATTTTTCAATCTGGTTTTGTTTTTTCTGACAGTTAGTTGTGTATGTGGTGCTGGGGTTCAAACCCAGGTCCTTATGCATGCCATGCAAGTACTCTACCACTGAGCTACCTTTCCTGCCCAGTTTATGCTTATCTTGAAAGGTTTTTATTTCTTCTTTGGTTTAAAAGGCTAACTTTCCTAGATATGGTAATCTAAGTTTGCAGTATTTTTTTTTTCTTTCAGGGCTTAAAATATATCCTCCCATTCCTTCCTGGCTTTTTCAATTTCTGCTGAGAAATCTGTTTTTATCCTGATGGGTTTGCCTTTATAACGGTGATTTGGTATATCTCTCTTACAACTTTCAAAATTTTTTCTTTGTTGTATACTTTTGGCAGTTTAATAATGATATGAAGAGGTTCTTTTCTGGTCATTCTGTTTTAGTTTCTAAATGTCTCCTGTACCTGGATGTCAATGCATTTCCTAAGATTTAGGAAATTTTCTGCTATTGTTTCACTTTTAGCATATATCTTTGCTTCTTCATATCAATACCTATTCACACATTTGGTCTTTCAAAAGTGTCCCATAGGTCTTGTATGTCCTATTTATTCCTACTTATCTTTTTCTTTATTCTGTCTGAATGATATAATTCATCGACCTTACTTTCAAGTCCTGATATTCTTTGCTTGGCTATATCTAGTCTATTAGTGACACTTTGAAATGAGTTTTTAAGTTGATTTATTGAGCTTTTCATTTCCAAGATTTCTCCCCCCCCCCAAGATTTCTATTTTGTTCTTTTTCAGAATCTCTCTTTTTAAAATTTCTCTCTCATATCCTGCATTACCTTCCCTCCTTCATCCAGCTGCATCATCTTTGAAATAATTTTAAATACCATTCTTTAGAATTCTTTGTTCAGCATTTCATCCACTTTAATATCTTTGGAATCAGGGGGCTAGAGCAATGGCTCAGTGGTTATAGTGTTGTCTGGAATGTGTGAGGACAAGTCTGGATAAGTAACCACGTGTGTGTGTGTGTGTGTGTGTGAACCAAACAGCAAATACAAAAAAGTCTCAATAAAAAATGAAAGATGAAAGTATTGTCTCCACTGAGGTGGTCAGTTGTGTGGGCAAGAGTAGATATTTATTAACTATGCTAATCAGCATTTCTTTCCTTGACTTCTTAATGCTGTGAATTCCTTGAAGAGAGCAAATCTACAATCTTACTCATCCCATTCTTCTTACATTTATGTTGCTCACTAGATGACTAGCAGGTCTGGCTTGGATTTGGAGCCATCTGGAATAGATTTCAGCTGCTCTGATCCCCAGAACAAGCTAGTGTGAAACACTAGCTAACTTCTGCAGAAATCAGAGATTAACAAGAGCTTAGAGCCATGCACTCCCAGGTCCCTGCTCATGATGACAACAATGTTTCTGGGTCTCCAGCATCTTTGTGAAGATTACTCACAGAAAGCCCTTGGACAATCTATGCCCATGACTCTAGATTTTCAGCTCCTGTGTCCCTGCTCAGTCCTGCAAACTTCTTCAGCTGGCTACCCACATTGCCAGTCTTGAAGGGGAAGGAAATTCTGTCCCCTTCTTTGTCCCTGATCGATTTTCCACTCCATAGAGTTTTCAGTGGATTTATTTCAGTGGCATTCCCCTGGGTCAAACCAAGTCTCAAGGGAGATGCCCCCTGAAACAATGTAGTAATGTTTGCTATGGGTTCCTGAGCACAGGAAAATGCAGGGGCTTTTATTTCCCAAAAGCACCAAGCTCAGACATGACCTTCTCAAAATGGCTCCTTGTTATATCACCATGAGTACACACTGGAAAGTGAAGAGAACTTCTCCAGTGCAAGTCTGCTGTACAGATCCCCAATCAGTTATGTTCAGACTTCCCTTCTGCACTATGTCAATTCTCTGTTCTAGTTGCATTCACTGGGTCTCTCCCTTTTTCTCTGTTACCCCCTCCTTCAATATGCACCAAACTGCTGTGTATTCAGTGCTACACACACTTTCTTACTCTCTGTTTCATGCTCTAGAGTCCCTGGGTTTCTACAAGCCTCTGTCCACTTTTGAACCTTAGACTTTTCCCACTGTCACCTCAATATAAGAAACTACTCTCTAGTTGTTCTGATTCCAACTTGGGGAGAAGTGGGTGAGTACTGGCCACATCTAATCTACAATCTTATATTCTGAGGTCTTTAAAAAGATGAAAAGAAGCTATTTTGAAAGGGACTGAATTCCTGAGTTCTTCTTCAGTCCTGTTATTATTGGTATATAGGAAAGCTATTGATTTATGCATGTTGATCTTGTATCCTGCCACTTTGCTAAATCTACTTATGAGTTCGAGCAGTTTATTGATGGAGTTTTTTGGACCTTCCAGATACAGGATCATGTCATCAGCAAATAGAGAGTTTGACTTCCTCTCTTCCTATTTTTATCCCTTTGATTTCTTTTTCTTGCCTAATTGCTCCTGCTAGGGTCTCAAGAACAATATTGAATAAAAGAGGTGAGAGCAGACAGCCTTGTCTTGTTTCCGACTTTAGTGGAAATGCTTTCAGCTTTTCTCCATTTAGTATTATACTAGCTGAGGGTTTAGCATATATAGCCTTGACTAAGTTCATAAATGGTCCTTTGAACCCCATCCTTTCTAGAGTTTTGAACATAAAAGGGTGCTGGATTTTATCAAAGGCCTTTTCTGCATCCAATGAGATGATCCTATGGGTTTTGTCCTTGATTCTGTTTAAGTGGTGGATTACGTTAATTGTTTTGCGTATGTTGAACCAGCCCTGCATTCCAGGGATAAAACCCACTTGGTCATGGTGGATTATTTCCTTAATAATTTTTTGAATACGGTTTGCTAGTACTTTGTTGAGGATTTTTGCATCCACGTTCATAAGGGATATTGGTCTGTAGTTTTCTTTTCTTGATGTATCCTTGTCCGGTTTTGGTTGGGAATTAATCTAACAAGGGAAACCAAAGATCTCTTCAATGAAAATTATCGAATATT
>PVKS010032229.1:0-22739 GCA_004027875.1 Aplodontia rufa | reverse complement strand
AGATCTGGAATGGCAAAACCGCCTGTTTCATCTTTTTTGCTTAGTAGTGCTTTGGCAATTCTTGGTTTTTTGTTGTTCCAAATGAATTTGAGAATTGCTTTTTCTATGTCTTTAAAGAACGACATAGGTATCTTTATAGGGATAGCATTAAATCTATATAAAGCTTTTGGTAGAATGGCCATTTTTATTATATTAATTCACTATGCAGTGTTTTGTTAATAGGCAAGTTCTGGTTCAGTAGGTCTAGAGTGGTTCTGAAGATTCCGTAGTTTGAACCAGCTCCCAGGTGGAGGCCAAGACTGTTGGTTTACGGATCATACTTTGAGGAGCATGATCCTGGATTATGTGTCGTCGTGTCTTGACACCAAAGTCCAGGCATTAAGCCCCTGTGCAGCACTAACAGTGCTGCTAGTTCTTGTTGCAGATTCATTTGTGATGTACTTTGCCCTTGAGGAATGTTCAGGGACATTAAGCCCTAGCTAGGACTGTCATCTTCACCTCTGAAGTTCTGCTCTACATCTGCTTGGCCTGGGGTCACCACTCTTAAGAGGAAAGATACAGGTGGCAGTGGCAGTTGCCATTTTATGGAGTCACAGGGCTTCTCTGGCTCAGTGAATGCACTCATTCAACTGACTTATTCCCACTTGCCAACCACTTGCCAAATTTTTTATATATATATATATATATGTATATATATATATATATATTGCACACACATACATATATACACATACATGCATCATAATATCTAAATATATAGATGTGTAATATATAATATTTGTATTGTATATAATTAAATATGTTAGATATATATAAAACACCTAGTGATGATTCATGTTTATATATAAGGCTTATTTAAATGTATTAATTCATCAATAAGTAATATATTCAAATACGTATGTTTACTTTGCTTCCGATTTTCCTTGTTGGCCACAGTCCATTTCTGCTGATTGATCTCCTTTATCTCAAACATTTCCTTTTTATTATACTGTAATCTTAACATGTACTAAAAACAGAAGATTCTCAGTGGCCACCTTTCATATTATATTACTTTGGTGAAAAAGCAGCCTAGTCCCAAGGATTTCCTTCTCACTTTTTTCTCTCTCTAGGTGAGGTGGTTAGGCTGATTTGATTCTTTCAAACACAGGGACAATGGGAAATAAACCCGGGTGTTCGGCACAAAGGCAGCTAATGACAACGCGACTTTTAGGGAAAGGGCCTTTTTGTGTGCTCCCTGTTTTTCTTTGTGTCTGTTTGACATCTCTGTCCTCTAGTGCTTATCTTTAAAGACAGCTGCGTTGCCTCCGGCATAAATCAGAAGAGGAAAGCCAGCTCCGGAGCGCGGCGGGGCCTGGAGAGAGGATGAAAGGCAGCAGGAACCCGGGGAAGCAGAGGGAGGAAGAAAAGACCCCCGGGGAGGCAGGGCCGGGCCAGAAACAACAAACAAAAGTCCTTGGCTGAGACGAACTGAGAAGCCAACCGAAGAAGAAAAAGATGCAGTCCTGATACTTCGAAAGCAGGAGGGAAAACTCCGGCGCCCCGGAGCAAGTGAGCCCCAGAAGCGCAGGGCGCGCTCTCCCGTGCGTGCTCCAAACCGGAGGTAAAGCACCGAGGCCGAGACGAGGGACAAACCTGGCAAGAGGGAAAAGTGCCACCGCTCAGCAGTTACCCAAAACAGGAACCACGCCTTGGTTTCCTACAGTGCTCCAGATTTAGGAAGTTGTACACGAATATTTACGTTTTTCTGCAAACTCCATTGAAGAGAGATTATTCAAAGCTGTACAAAACATAAAAAATCTTGTATATTCACACAAAATTGGTTTTCCTGTGTGAAGCAATCAATATGTTTAAAATGATCAACTTGATTTTAGTGGTGCTGGGGATTGAGCCCAGAGCTTCCTTCATGCTAGGCAAGCACTGTATCCCTGAGCCATATCCACAGTTCTTAAAATGAACATCAAAATAGTTGTTAAAATTCAATCAAAATAATTATTTGACAATAGATAAAAAAAAGCAAGTTAATTTTTACTTTAGACTTCTGTGACAACTAGAAATACAACTTCAGATCCTTTAAGAATGCGTCTCCATTTATATCGCACCTCACAGCTCCATTTAAATATACCACTCTTCTCTGCATCTCTTTTCTCTTACTTGATGGCTAATGAACACTACATACCTGATATATCCCCAAAGAAATGAAACTAGGTTTTTCGGGTGCGTAAATATTCATCATCCAGCTGCACACACACACACAGAGTTGTGTACACACAAACACACAGACACTCCAGAAACCAAAGGAAGTTAAGGAGAGGCTGTGGTATGCTCATAAGGTGGAAAAAAGTCATGAAATGTATTAATATAGAACCTAGTTTCTTCAGAATTCTCTTCAACAGAGGCTAGTGCTGTCCTAACAGGTAACATTGATGTCTGAGTAAGAACAATTGTGTAATATGAGTTATAAGGCTATAGATATATCCTCGAGCACAGCTTTAAAAAAAGGTACCGGGCTTGAACCCAGAGCCTTGCAAACAGTAGGTCTGGGCTCTATCACTGAGCTACATTTCTAGAAATTTTATTTTTAAGTTGAGATAGGATTTTGATAAATTGTCCAAGTTGGCTTTGAACTTACAAGTCTTCTGTGATTACAAGTGTGTGGCACCACACTCCACCACATACAACATTTGAAAAAATTAATCTAAAAATGGTAATATATGGATATGGTATGAAATTCAAAAATTATATAAAAACAAGAAAGCTTTCTACCAATCCTAACTTCCATTCACCCACCCCTTTTCATTAAAGGCAAGCATAATTATTATCTTGTTTATTCTTCCAGAGCTAATACATGGAAGATATTAAACTCTTCCTCTGTTCTTTGAGAGGTTCAGTTTTCCATTGATTTAAAAAACAACAAAATAGGGCTGGAGCGGTGGCTCAGCAGTTTCGGCACTTGCCTGGCAAGCACAAGGACCCGGGTTCAAACCCCAGCACCACGAACACAACTAAGTGTTGAAGCAACTAAGGCCATGTGAAAAACTAAATGAAGTTGTTTCTCTCTTTCTCTGTCTCTCTCACTGTCCTCTCTCTTAAAAAAAAAAACAGAACTTTAATTTTTGGTTCAGATGTGAAATGATTTCCATTTATCAGTGTAGATAACTTAGAACTTGCTGGATGTACCAGTCCAGGACATGTTCTCAGAAGAGAGGTCCTTCCTGTAGCAACAAGATAAATAGCTAACTCCTAGGAAGCTGTCCTTCCTTAATGGGCCCTATTTTACTAGTTCATTGCCTAGTAATTACAGCTGAATGCAAATAAAAATGTAAAAGGAATATGATTTCCTTTTATAGGTTGAATGATACGGGTGGCCCTGGACTGTGAAAGGAACAGATTGTTCTTTGTGTTTTTGTTGGTATAGCCAAGGTTCCCTATCTGCTTGGGATGAATTATCACTAGCTTCATAAAAGTACACTGATTAAAAAAAAAAGACAGGGAGAAGCTACATATCACCCTTCTGTGCAGTATCTTGATAAATTTATATGACTATACCATCTGTATAAAATGCCAATTATTAATAATTCAGCAATAGATCTTTTTAGTTCTAAGAGCTTTAAAATTGATGATGTCTTTAAAACATCTATTTCCTATGATCACTTAATATTTAACCAATATAGTACAGCAGAAAGTCCCCCTCAGAATACTCATTGCTCTTATAGTGCCAAACTTTGGTTCCATTGATAGCAGAGTTAGCTAAATGACAGTGCTGCATTAGCTTCTAATGATATAAATGTGAATTTAAGTTGGAACAATTGTGACAAACATTCCATGATGACAATAATTATTGAAAACTCTGTTTTCATCCTCTGCTTATACCTGCATTAGTCTTTGTATCAGCCCCAAGAGGTAGATTGCTGGGTGCCACATAGGACCCAGCACCTAGCAGCTCCACTTAATTTTGGCAAAACAATCATACAGTGTTCGTATTCAAGGTGGAAATATCACATCCTAATTGTATTTCTGGGTATAAATTACCCTTAGTATTTAGTAGAAAGCCCTGAGTGTTCAATATTTATTTTCCTAGGTCAACCATCTATGAGTCATTGGTTGTCACTATTTATAAATTAAACTTGAATTTCAGAAGATAAAGCAGTCATTTTACTACTTTTTAGACAAAACATTTTCTCTAAGCTATACATGCACATTGTTTTAAAAGTCAAGTGTGGGGCTGGGGCTGGGGCAGTGGCCCAGTGATTAAGGCGATTGCCTGGCATGCGCAAGTATGCAGGTTCAAACCCCAGCACCACACAAAGCATCATACACAGCAAAATGTCTGAGCAACAAAAGCAAAATGAAAAACTAAATAAAACTGATTCTGTTTAAAAAAAAAAAAAAAGTCAAGTGTTTCACAAGGCTTATTTAAAATAGCTGCCTCTTGTCCCTTCCATTCCCTGATTATTTTTCCCTCAGAGAAAACTACTTTCAACTCTGTTAGCTCTTTTTCTTGATGTTTACTGCTGTATTTCTTAATAACATTCATTTACTGCTATTTTTTTCAATTCATGAGCTATTGAGAGATTCCTTATTGTTTTTCTAAAGAGGGAGAGAGGAAGAGAGAATTATCTTTATTTATTTTTTCATCTGGTTTTTGGACACTTAGTCATGTATGTGGTGCTGGGTTTTGATCCCAGGGTCCTTGCGCATACCAGGTAAGCGCTTGAACCACTGAGCCAGGCTTCAGGCCTGAGAGATTCCTTATTTTTAACCCCTTTCCTCCTGCCTCTCAGATACAGCTATCTTCTCCTCCCAGGATAACCACAGCTTTATTTTTGACTACCTCACTATTCAGTGTTTGTTACTATGACCGTTTAAACATTACTCACAGCTGACTCATAGCATATCATGATTATAATTGTAAGAAAAGAGACCAAAAAAATTAAGGAAATAGAGAGGAGAGTGGCAGCTCAACAGTAACACAGGTTTACTCAGGGGAAACCTGTGGAGGGGGGACCCAGTGAGTCCGGGCCCCACCTGCTGCTTACAGATTGGGGTAGATATAGAGGGAATGAACGGGGAGAGGGCCAAGGTACAAGTTTTCTGGTTAAACTGGGTTTTTCAGTAGGGTGGCTATTAGACTGAGTTTTTCTGTAGGGTGGGATCCTCCGATAAGGACCCAAGGCAATACATTCCAATGAGGGCTTGAGTCTGTAGATTTTGAAACAGTGAATAGAGGGCTTGTTGCCTGGTTAAATAGCTTCTGATAATTTTCCATATCCATAATTCCAGACTCTAAAGGGATATAATGAGCTGGGTTGATGATATCAAACTTTTATCCAATTAGTGGGTAAACAGACATAAGTATTAATTCTGCTTGGGAAGAAGATTCCCTGGTTATAATTGAAGCAGCCAGAGAGGTGATAGAGGCTAACTTGCTCTAGCTGGAAGCAGGGTCTTGCAGGGAAATTTTAACAAGAGTTTGGTGGGTTGTCAGAGTGGGCTTAGAGATATCCCATACTGTGGTTGACATCTCAGGGAGGAGAGGTGACAGGATAGTAGAGGGCAAGGAAATGGCATGAGAGGATAAAGGTGTGTTGGAGGCTAAGGTGGGTATAAAAATGAATGGACACATTGAATTTGCTTGGGGTGTTCCTGCAAAGAATAGGTGTTAGTCATCTACACGTGAGTGGGGCCTTCCATTCAGGCAGCCAAAAACAAAAGGGTTTTGGCCTAAGGTTTTAGTTTGGGTGGTGGAATCCAGTTCTCCGAGGTCCCCATTTTCTATCTGCCTACAGATAATCTATCTCCTGCCTCAATTTCCCTCTGAAGAGATCCTTGGCTGCCTTTGTGGGGAATGGGCAATGACTAATCTGGCTTCTTCCTGCTGGCAGTGGGGCACTGACTGTGGCAGTCAGGGAAAAAACTCTCCAGAGAGTCTATCTCGGGGCCTTGGTAGAAGTCGGGAGGCAGCTACATGGAGGGTCATATTTCCATGACCACTTGGTGCTTAATGGACTCTAGGCATCTCGAGCATCAGGGCAGTCCATAGGTCCACGGTGGTGGTGTTGGAAGGACATGCTCTACACGGGGGAAGGATCATGCTAGAACAATGAATAATGCAACAAAACATTATTTTATGCCAGCAATTAGTATAGAACAATTAGTGGAAGACTGTGAAGATAACGACTTATTAGAGTTTAGGGTGTGGTCTGACATGTCATTTACTTGTGAGTGGAGGCCATTCACAGCTTTAGAAATATTAGTAGAGTTGCTAGGAACATGTTTATTTTTTATAATGGCACAGGTGTACCCTGAGTTAGGAAATGCTATCTGATTTCTATAAGGTGGCTTTTTAATTATTAGAACTAAATAGTCATACCAGTGAAAAACACATTGAGTTTACCCACGTACGAAGTTAGAGAAATTTGTGGATCTAAAACTGACTTATACTAAACTTGTGTCTCTGGTAGTGTCTTTTGTAACCCTTTCTTTAAAATCTCCCAGATTTTATTTACCTGTGTGAGAAATGACACAAATGTTGAGTGTCTTTCCCCATGTATGGCTGTGCTTTGGTTATAACTCTCCTGCCAGGTGTTTAAGACCAAGTTGGTCAAAATTGACTTTTCTGCCTATCTATTCCTAGGTCAGCTGAGATTCCTCAGGAGGCCACTGTTGGGGACATGTAAGAGCCTCTTGGCTCCTTTAGCCTTTCTCTACAGGTGCCATCTGCCAGGATGGGTCAGGGTCTTGCTGACCATAAGTGGTTTACCCTGGAAGCATCAGGGGCATTTCCCTTTCCAATGTCCCTTTTTGCACACTGTGCACTGGTTGGCTTAGAGAAGTCCCATTGTCCCCTGAATTACGGCTGACCAAACAGAGTAAGGGCCAAAATATTGACTTTTTCCTTAACCCTTTAACTTCCTTAATTTTGGTATCCTGGTTTTTGTATTAAACATCTAGGAGACCAGTTTCATGAGTCTTAAAGTGGGAATACTATGTTACAGTTTTATAGTTATCCCTTTTGTTTGTAATTAGGATCAATAACCGTGCTTGAAGTTAGTAGTGTATCTTATCTGTCCTGCAGGTGATGACGAGTCTTAATTCAGGTTTTTCTGTTAGAAGTAATACTTCTGCAAAACACTAAAAAGCAACAGTTTTAAAGTTTTATAAGGAAAATAGAAAATGGAATTAACAAGAGTAAAGAAGCTTAATTCTACTTTGGAACCATAAGGTGAGAGGCTTAGTCTTAGCTCAGGTGAGGTAGAGCTCTTGACAAATATTAACTGTTTTATTTCTGAAGTTAATCTTGGCCTCTTAAAAGTATTCTATAAAGTTCTAATGCATTATTTCTGGAGTCTATCTGAATATACATTTAGGAGAAACAGTATTAATGATCAAAAAAAGACTTAGTCAAAGCAAAGTCAGGCTTTCAAATGGCAGTGTGATCCTTCTATGTCAGATACAATATATAAAAGAGAGCACTTATTGGTTACCTTGCCTGTAAACCTACATAAAATTTCATACACAAAGCTTGAGCACTTATTTGACCTTCAGAGAAACCTTAAATAACTTTGACTGCGCCAATTATATCCAACTTAATATAACTTAATCACACACAAACTTTCCAGAAAAAAAGCAATCTTAAACTCCTTTTACCATTTTCCAATAATTTATATAAAAACACATTTAAAAGACTGAAATAGTATTTCTTGAGATAAGCAAAAGATATTTAGATATTGCCTCCACTTCCAGTTTTACCAAGAATCCCAGAGAAGTTTACAGAGAGTCCCACCTATGTCCACTTTGACTTTTGACTGACAGTAAGATGACATCAGATTTTCAAGTCCTTACTGTCATGACAACTCTAAGTCACTTTGGTCTACGCTGACGATTCTAATTGGATTCTGGTTAGGAGGGATTGTCCTTATCCCCCTGAGTTTCAAGATCTGATCTCAAAAGTCTTCTTCAAGGTAACTTGAGTTCCTCCTATTAACATTATTTTGGGTTTGCATTTCCTCTGCAGATAACAGGTAGTTTGCTGAGGAATGTGAATAGCCTGTTCACTAAGATCAGACAGGTTCCTCTGCAGGTAAATTGCATTTTGGAAAAGAAAGCAAGCATGTGAGGTCAGCATAGTGGGTCCATTTGATATAATTATTCTCTTGGGGGAGGTTGCTACAAGACAGAGAAAGAAAAAGGGGCTACTCACTCACTAGTAGGACTCTGAGTTAGGAGACCTTAGATCAATCTAAAAAGTTATTTCAGCCTGTCTTCTAGGAGCTGCTGAGTGAGGTACTGCCTCTACCAACCATAAAGTGAGAAGCCATGAAAGGAGATTCAAGAGGAGATGGAGCATCCATGTGCAATCAATTGGCTTTCAGTCATCTCTAGAGACCCTGCATTCACATCAGGGATTAGCCTTGGCCAGAGAATTAGGGTGTTTCTAAGAGACCTCAGTTTCTCAATTGAATGAATTGCCATGAAAGGAAACTGAAACAAGATCAGATTAACATTCTCTCCACTAAGGTAGACAGAGATTGATAAGAGTCACTGCAGCAAAGCCTTTCCCCTGAGTCTTGAGTCTGGCAGCCTGGGCTGCCAGGGTCCCAGTATTTTTGATAGAAAGAGATCATAAAATGGAGTAGAGAACTCCTGGAAGAAAAATGAGACAGCAATTATTCATTTTGCTCATGCTTCCGAAGATTTTGGGTAAATTCCTGTAAATGTAACATAGGGTGGCTGGGTGGGTTGTGTTTTGTAAATTTAAGGAATGAATGAAATCCATAGTCACAGGGTCAGACAAAACAAAGTAACAGGATTTAGATGAATAGAAAAGAAGCAGAATTCCCAAACAGGGAGGGGTCCCAAGAGAGGATCCCTTGAGGAGTTTTTCTTTGAAGAGAAGAATGTGAAAAGTTGAGCAGTTTGGGGAAAGAGAAGGTTTGGAGTAGAGGGACCAGGCCTGGAGTGGAGGTCTGGACATCAGATCATTTGCCTTTGCAGTGAGAGTTTTTAAGATCTCTGAGAATTTGGGAGTTGAATGTTCCATTTTTAGGTCAGTGACTGTTATTGTTCAGCTTATATTGGGGTCAAGAAATATTACAGAGGAACATCGGTATTTCAGGTTTGACTGTGTCCTGGAGACTCAGGGTCTGGATATGTTTGGGAAGGCAGCCCAAGAGGGTGTCTAATGGAAGCTTTGGTGAGATTTGGTCCATGCTAGATAAGATGAATTAAGGAGCATCCCCAAGGACTCTGGTGGAGAGAAAGCCAGGAATCTGGAAGAGTCAGAGGGAGTCATTCACCCAGTAGGTTATGGCTGGTGGTGAACGTGATGTCCAGCAATGTGAATGGTCCTTACTGGAGCTGCCAGAGGGAGAGGTTGTGGAAAGAAAGAGAAAGAAGAGAGAGAAAGAGGATAGAGGGAGACGGAGAGAGAGAGAGATAGAGAGAGGGAGAACAAACTGGTTGATGTCAAGGGAATGCCCAGCGGAGCCATCCATGGTGGGAACCTTGAAATACTGGTCCTGGTTCAGACCATTTGCCATTTGTTGTAGAAAGTTATTAAGATCGGTTAGTAGTTTTGTATCAAAGGTCCTGAATTCTGAATTCAGGCCACTGAGTAATAGAGAGGTGTGACAGAGGTGATAGGAGAAAACAAAGCATCCTCTGTTCACTCCTTGCCACCCACCTGGCAGCAGGGCATGGAGCAGTGCACCTGGAAGAAGTGGGCATCCCCAACTCTGATCCCAAAGTGAGGACCCCCAGGGTTGGCAGGAGTTTCTAGCAGGGAACCTCTTCAAGAACTTCGGAGTCTTGCCTCTCTAGCGAGTTGATTGGGATGATCGGTGTTGCATGCAGGAACCAAATGGAGAATGGATATGTGATCTGAAGGTCTGGGGGAGCAGCAAAAGTAAAGGTTTCCAGAACATATCAATAAAGAGCTCAGAAAAGCTCTTGCTCCATTCAAGTAGCAATGAGGCTGCAAAAATCTCATCCCGGGAGGGGATTGATTTGGGGTCACATTCCAGCTGCCGTTTAGCTGTAGCAAACTTGGAGGGTGCTCCAAATCTCCCATCTTGAATGAAGGAGAAGAATAAGATGGAATTGAAAGGAAGAGAAAGAGATAGAGCATAAGAGCTCAAACTACCCATCCCAGGTTTCAGCACCATTATGTAAGAAAAGAGACGAAAAAATGAAGGAAATAGAGAGAGAGGAGAACTACAGCTCAACAGTAACACAAGTTTATTCAGGGGAAACCTATGGAGGGGTACCCAGTGGAGTAGATATAGAGGGAATGAGGGGGGAAGGGACCAAGGTGCAAGTTTTCTGGTTAAACTGGGTAGGGTGGCTATTAGACTGAGTTTTTCAGTAGGGTGGGGATCCTCTGATAAGGGCCCAAGGCAATACATTCCAATGAGGGAGGGTGGGTGGGTAGTAGGGGATTTGCTGCCTCGCTGAGTGGCTTCTGGTAATTTTCTATATCCATCAATAATTACCTTCTTCTACAACTTTGTTTTCTGGTTATTTATAATTGAAACTTAAAAAAAAATATTTTGCTTAGTTTCCTATGCACACAGTGTCGCAGGCACTGAGGTAATCTAATGGCAACCTGGTGGAAGCATCTGGGACACCAGAAGGAGGTGTGCCTGCAAGCAGTCACTCCCCCAAGTCATTCAGTTGCACCCCTGGATGCCTACAGATCATCCCTGCCACCCACTCAACAGATAACAGCTGCTTTTGATATTCATTCCTATTAACCTTTAGTTTCACAAAAACAAGTTTTATGGCCCATACCTACAGACTGGTTTTTCAGAAGGGCTGCTGCATCCTTTCTGTGTTAAAGATTAGGTTGATTAGAAACCTTCTGTTTCAAGTCAATAAAAACTGTGGTAAGAACTAAGGGGTTAGACTTGATCTGTGCTCACTCTTCCCAGACATTCCTGCATCTGAAATGTTCTTCAAAATCAGAATCATCATTTCGAATGGAAGTTCAGGCATGTATAGCTGTCCACAGCAAGTGATGCCTGAACAAGGACTTGAACACAAACCTGAATAGCTGCGTTTTCCTGGAGAAAACTAATGTGGTAAGGCTTCTGTACCCTGCCTCTGCAAAGGTCATGACTAGTGGGTAGGGGAAAGTTTCATTTAATGGTTGGGACACAATGGGGAATAATTTGGCACCTGTAAAACGTTTTGTTTCAGATCTTCCCAAATATGAAATGCCTATACCTTTTGCCCTGTCACCTTCTGCCCCACGTTGGGCCTGTATTCCATAACCAACATTAGCACATCTTGTAATTTTGCCTGATTTGCCCCCTAGTATTTATCTTTAAATGATACTACTGCCTTTTTGTCTGATCCACTATTAAGTACTGGACATGCCTCTGTGTTTACTTATAACTTTATAGGTGTTTCTTATTGGCTCCCTCGAATTTCCTTGAGTAACTCACTCTTAAACACTGTTGATGGGGGCCCTCATAGATAGTGAGAATAGAGCTCTAGGAATGGGATTAAAATTCAGAAACATTTTCAACGGGTCTAGTCAGAACTCGGTTACACGGTAATAGCATCTTGACTTGGGCTAGAGGAGGTCTGGTGCCGCCTATGCTTCGCATGGGAAGATGCCCTCTACCAGATTCAATTTGGAGATTGCACATCATTAGGCAGCCTCTAAAGTTTGGAATGGAACAAGTCTAATGATTCTACACCTAATAACAGCTTTGTGTAAAAGGGTGTATGTGACTGCTTGTGTTCTTAATCCTTATGTGATTCTTACTGGAAATGCTGCATAACATTTCTTGTTTAAATTGTGAGCTCCAACAGGACAATATGGATTAGACATTGGCGTAACAAGACCAGTTGCAGTATGGATACCTGTAAATCTCACCAAACTGTGGCAACAAATTCCTTCTGTTGCTTTCTTACAAGAACTAGTACTGCATCTGGAACGACACAGCAAGAAGGACCTGAGGCAGTGAGGTTATAATTGCTTCTGCTTCTATTGCTGTTGTCACATTACATCAAGACATTAAGACTGAAAAATATTTACAGGACTTTAAAAAAAAATTGTCACTGAGACTTGGCAAACCCAGGTTCCTATCGACCAAGAAATACTTGAGGAGATTCAACAACTTAAGGACTCTGTCATATGGTTGGGAGAACAATTTCAGTACTTAAGATGGTCTCAGAGCTTGCACTGTCACTATAATATTGCTCAATATTGTATTACAAAAATTTGTTACAAGGGGCTGGAGCAGTGGCTCGGCGGTTATGGCGCTTGTGTGGCGTGCTCAAGTGCACAGGTTCAAACCCCAGCACCCACATAAACAACTAAGTGTCGGAGCAATGAAAGCCACGTGAAAAACTCAATAAAAATTGATTCTCTCTGTCTCTCTCACTGTCCTTCTCTCTTTAAAAAAAATTGTTACAATTATAATGAATGAATGGAGAAAGATTTAAAAAAAAATCACTAGGTCTAGATCCTTTTCATAATGCCTTATTAGATATTTGAAATTACAGTCTCAGGTACTGGCTGTATCCAATGCTAAATTTCCTATTTTTGAAAATGCTGGTATATGAGAAAGCCCTGCAGATGGTATTTTTAGCTTAAAATCCCTTTAAATATTTCTTTGCACATGTAGGGGGACTAATTGGGTTAATGATTTTTTATGATTCTTTTATTTGTTATTTGTGCAGTTTGACAACTCAGAAGGAAACAATTATTGTTTCAACAATAAGATATTCCAAAGTTGGTGTTTCTGGCTCTTAAACAAAAGCAGAAGTGGGGAGATGTTGCAGACATGAGCTAAGGCACCAAGGTAATCTAATGGCAGCCTGGCGGAACACATCTTGGGACACTGGGAGATGTACCTGCAAACAGTCATACCTCCGAGTCATTCAGATGCACCCCTGGATGGCTACAGATCGTCCCTGACCCTCCCACCATAACAGCTGCATTTTTTTTTTAAAGAGGGACAGAGAGGGACACAATCAATTTTATTCTTATTCTTTTTCATCTGGTTTTTGTTGCTCTGACACTTCATGTGTACATGGTGCTGGAGTTAGAACCTGTGTCCTCACACATGCCAGGCAAGTTCCATTACTGCTGAGCCACTGCTCTAGCCCAAAGAGCTGCTTTTGATATTAGTTCCTATTAACCTTTAGTTTCACAAAAAGAAGTTTTATGGCCCATACCTGTTTTCGGAAGTGTTTTTTCAGAAGTGCAGCTGCATCTTTCTTGCTAAAGATTAGGTGGATTAAATTAGGTTGATTAGAAACCTTTTGTTTCAATTCAATAGAAACTGTGGTGAGAGCTAAGGGGTCAGAGTTTCCTTGCAAGCACTCTCCCTAGCTGCCCCTGCATCCAAGTTTGTTCCTCAAATCATTTCATACAGAAGTCCGCGTCTATAACTATCTGAGGCAACACATGTCCTTCTAATTCATCCAGTGTTGCTTCACAAAGTGTTGACTTCCTCCTCAGATATTCTAACTCATCAGGGAATCTCTTTCCCCATTTCTTGAAGATACACCTTCCATCCTGCATCTCCTATCTGGTCTATTTGTCTTCTGCATTAATCTCCTCAGTTCCCTTCCTAGGCTTTCCAGTCACAGCACCCTGGAAATTCTCTTACCTTCCTCCCACACTAGGCCCCCCATTTCTCTTCTGGGGGAGTCCATCCTCCACTCGCTTCCTAAGAGAAGAGGTGAGACTTTGCACATCAGAAGGGATAACCAGTTTGTTCCAGGTACTTGTGCTGAATTGTCTGGTATCTTCTGTTTCATGTTTCTTGGTACATGACCCATTTTCATTTCCCTCCCCTTTAGAATTTTCTTTTCTCTATCCAATGTTCTGTAGTTTCTCAGTGATGTGAACTTAAATGGCTTTCTTCCCATTATGTGGTGACCTTCTTGTATCATAATGAGATCTTTCAGTCTGGAGGTTCATGTCCTTTAGTTCTGGGAAAAGTTCTTGAATCATTTGACAATTTCTTCCTTTTCATTTTTCATGATTTTGTTAAGGAAGTCCTATTATATTTCTTGAAAAGAGGCTCTAATTCTCTCATTTTGTGCTTCTATTCTCTTATCACTTTCTGGCCAGTTTCTTTGGTTGTAGGAGGGAGCATACATAAATATGTTTATTGCTCCGTATTTGACCACAAATCTGACAACTGTGAAGGAGCTGAAATTTTGCTGAGAACTAATTTCTCCCTAAGAACTAGATAATCACGTCACAAAAAGCAAGTGACAAAACAGTCAATCCATATGGGATTATCCCCTTTTTAAAATTCAAATATAAAATCATCTTACATGAGATTTCTGTGATTCCATGAAATAATAACTATTAAATAGTTTAGCAAAACGAATAAATCCCATATGAGAGACAGCCTCCTTTTCCTTAATGTTAAATTCGTCTCAAACATCAGCAGAATTCTCTTTGCCACAAAAACAAACAAAAAAATTTGAAAAAACAAGAATGTAAACCAAACATCATCTTTTTACTGTTAACCCAATGTAAAGAATGTTATAGTTGCTAGAATCTGATTTTTAAGTTATGGATATTGGAAGAAAAAAAAAACAAATTTTGTCCTAGTTTGAGTATCCCCTCTCCCCTGACTAGAGATTGAACCCAGGGTCTCCAGCATGCTGTGTCCAGGCTGGCCTCAAAATTGCAATCTTCCAACTTTAGCCTCCTGAATGGCTGGGATTATAATAATGCACTACTCTGCCTGTCTTAAAATTAAGTCTAAAAGAATAATAAACCTTAGTGATCATTCATGATTTCATTCATTTTTTTATGAAACTTACTACACTTACATAAAACCTGAGTTAACCTACTTGTTTTTAATGTGAAGCCAAGTTTCACTTTGAATAGCAACAGTGTTCTACATCCAATATAGAACTCTTTGTGGAAGAACTCAATTGGAAAAGAGCGTTACAGTGTCATGCTGTTGTTGACTGCTTTCTTGGCCAAACAATGCTAGTTATATTAGTGGCAGGTCCTTCAAAAGAAATCTCCTAGGCAGAATTAGATAGAAACCACCTTCTGTCCTTTGGAACTGTGCATTCTACATCTTTATTAAAGTGCAAGTCAGGCTTTTTTGCAATTTATTTATGACTCTGCTCCATCACTTTGGAATGCTCAAGAGCAAGGTCTATGTCATGTTTATCCTCATAATCAGAGTTTAGCACAAATTATCTTAAAATTTATAGAATCTAATCATCATCAAGGACCAAAATGTTAAATAGCTTGCTATATATACTAACCAGAAATTATTTCAGTCTTTTTAGTACTAAAATCCTTTTAAAACTATTTTAACTGTTAATGAATTTTATATATTAACAAATTTCAATCAAATTATAAATTAGAAATAATTTCTGGTATCTTGTTGATATGAAAATATACTGTACCGAAAAAATCCAATCAAGGGTAAAGAAATTCATTTTTGATGTTAGTCTTGCAGTGATGTCATGGTTAAATATTATTTTCATTCAACTGAAATGCTAAAATAATTTGTCTTCTTTTTTTTAAAGAAAATTATTTGAACAATCAAACATGCTTCCAATGAAATAATATAATATATATTTATATATTCTGAAAATTAGATTTACCCCCTCGAACCCCCCCAATTACCCACCCTTATCCCTCCCCCCCTCCTTCCCAATACATCTCTACAAATGCCTTAGGTTGTATGTCACTACACCTTTTCAGGATTTAAAACATGAGAATTGACCACCTTTCACAATGGCCAGGGTTTAGCTCCAGCCTCCACAGATGACTGAAGACATTCGACCCTTGGTTCTCTGGGTTATGCTGCCTTCACTCAGCCTAATTTCTTCCATAGCTATCCATTTACCTTCAAAGGCTGCAATATCATTTTTTCTAATTGCTGAGTAGAACTCCATGGTATATATGTACTACAGTTTTTGGATCCATTCATCCAGTGAGGGGCATCTGGGTTGTTTCCATAAATTAGCTATTGCAAATTGAGCTGCTATGAACATCAATTTTGCTGTGTCGCTGTAATGCCTTTTTATTTTTTTTTAAAAAAATTATTCATGTATACATAGCTAACAAATCCATTTTCACTTTAAAACATGCATTAAAATTTTGGACATCTAATATACATTTAGTGGTTACCTCTGGGAAGAGATGAGGGTAGGCATGTTGTTATTTTTGCAAAACTTTACCTTCAAAAGAAAACCTGGAGGCTGAGTGTGGTAGTACATTCCTGTAATCTCAGTGGCCTGGGAGGTTAAGGCAGAAGAATCATAAGTTCAAAGCCAGCCTCAGCAACTCAGCAAGACTCTGCCTCAAAGTAAAAAGTAAAGGGCTGGGGATGTGCCTCAATGGTAAAGCATCCCTGGGTCAATCCCTCGTACCTCCCACCCAAAGTCAGATTTAATATAGTTAATAAAGAATTCTTTTGTTCAGTTGTTTGAGTTGCTGGAGATTGAACCTAGTGACTTGAATATGCAAGACAAGTGCTCTACCAATGAACTACACCCTCAGTCCTAATTTTGAGACAAGGTCTTGCTAAATAAATAGCCCAGTCTGGCCACAAACTTTTCTCCTGCCTTAGCCTCCTGAATTCTAATTATAGTTACCAGGGGAGGACAGATGAAGAGAGATGTGACTCTCAAAAATTGAAATTTTGTTATATAAAATTAAGACTTCATTAAAGCTTATATAACCACCTTTACTCAGAAGACTCAAATGTTTAGTGTAGGGATCTGTAATTCTAGATACCCATATCTAATAGTCTGCTTTACAGTTCTTCTTCGACTCAATATGGTCCAAACTGAAGTCTTGAACCCTTGCCGCCGCCCCCCCCCCATCCCCTACAACATAGTCAAACTGGTCCTCTTGTCCAGTGACTATAGTCATGAAATTCAAAAATATCTTGGTCCTCATTTGCATTTAGATCTTGCATTTAGATTTTTAGTAAATATATGTCTCATGCTGAGAAAATAAAATGGAGAAATATAAATTTGGTGTTGGTGAAACAGGATTTCAAAAGAAACAGAAAATGAAGAAAATAAAGGAATACACTCTCCTCTTCCCTATCGAACTCCACATTCAAACAGCAAATCCTCTTGGCTCTAATATCAATATTTTCAGAATCTGACTACTCCACTATTGCTGGATGGATCCAGCTACCATCATCTCTGATTCATTAATTATTATTTTTGGGGTACTAGGGATTGAACCCAGGGCCTTGTCCATGCTAGACGAGCACTCTAGCATTGAGTTACATCCCAAGCCTTTTTAAATTTTGTTTTGAGACAGGGTCTTGCTAAGTTTCCTAGGCTGGCTTTGAACTTGCATTCCTCCTATCTCAGTTTCCTGCATAGCTGGGATTATAGATATGTGATACCATATCCCACTTCATCTCTGCCTTAATGCTTGCATATATCCAATAGCACTCTAACCATTATCCCAATTTCTACCCTTGCCCCTCTTCACTTTATTATCACATAAATCAGTATAAATCTGTAAAAACATGTCCAATTTTTATCACTTCTCTTAAAGTCATTCAGTGCTTTCCCATTTCATTCTAGGTAAAAACCAAAGTGCTTTAGCTGGCCAACAGGCCACATATTCATTATTTTTTGCTGTGTAAATAAATAATGCATACCCCAAATTTAATTGCTTAAAACAATATACATTTATTATCTCTGTTTCTATTGGTCAGAGATCTGGGACCTGGGTGTCTTAGGAGGCTGAAATAAAATGTATTAGCTGGGGTTGTGTTCATGTCAAGGCTGGAATGAGGGAGGATATGAGGTCAAGCTCATGTAGCTCTTGGCAGGCTTTGGGACCCAACTGATTGTTGGTCAAAGACAACAGTTCTTAATGTGGCCCTTTCCATAAGGCTATTGGTAGCTTGCTTCTGTAAGAGTGAGATGTGTGTACGCATGAGAGAGAGGAGAGATTCCCTAGTACCCTGCCATTCTTTATGCTTCTCTATGGCATTTATTACTATTAAATATTTCATGTTTTATATATTGTCTTTTTTTCCCCATCCCCAATATAAGATATAATGGGGGAGGAAATTTTGTTCATTTTGTTCACTATTTTATCTGCAATGATTAGAACAGTGTTGAGCATTTTCAAAACAAGTACTGAATAAATAAAATAATTTTAACAAGATTTTGAGGGAGTCTTAAAAACAGACATCCATTTTCTGTGAAACCTCATAACAGAAATAATGTAAGCGACTATAGTCTGTTCACACAGCAGAATCAACAGAAGACTTTGTATATCCTAACAAGAGAGAAAAAAGTTAAATAAGACACTCCTCCCCAAAACATACACCAAAATCAAACAAATCCAACCACATACACAGAATATCATTACTACCTCTTTCCTTCACTCACTCTCACATGGACACACACACACACACACACACACACACACATGAGCACAGATATACAGACATTTCAACATGGCTGTGAAGATGCACCAATTTTTAAGTTCAATTTTAGGTCTTGTATTCAATAACAGATCTGTACTCTTCATGCCAGCACTGGAGAGTTTTCAGGGTAGAAGCAGTCTTCTTATCTTTTCCTAGAAGTAGAATTATACCTGAAAGGGAAGATGGTCAATCCCACTGTGAAGTATGGATTCTTTCTCAGAAGCCAGCAAAGCGTGCCCAGGAGATGGATTAGGAGCTTCTAAGCTGTCTGTGCTGGTGAACAGTCTGTGGTCTTGCTGTATTGTACCCCACAGGATTTATTACCCTGGTGAACTGATATTTCAGAAGGTTTTTGCTGTGTCTCTGAAAATGGCAGTGACTGCTGATTTGGTTGTTGGCAATGTGAACTTGTTTTGGGCATCAATCCAGTGAGGCACACGCCTCTCATGATGGGAAAGGACCTTACTCAGGAATGCTTCCCAAAGAGAACTGTGTGGCATATTCAAATTGCTAGAAAAGGATGGTGTTGAAGTTCCTAATCTTGGTCCCCCCGCCATGTCCTTGCCCCAACACAAGTACATAAATTCATTGTTCCATTTACCCTTTTCTTCTGCCTGAATTGTTTATTTTTGGTATCAGTGGTTTAACCATTGAGCCACATCCCCAGGCTGTTTTATTTTTTATTTTGAGACCTGGTCTTGCTAAATTGCTCAAGCTAGCCTCAAACTTGCAATCCTCCTGACTCCGCCTTCTGAGCCATTGGAATTACATGCATGCGCCACCACACCCACCGATTGACAATAAGCATTTGTTTTTTAAATGGAGTCCTATAAAGAACACATTCATCTTTAAATTATATGCATCTCATCTTGAAATCCTCTCATAGAATACTCATTCCCTTTATATCTGAATCCTCTGAAAGAGATCACCATTTTTTTTTTTTTTTTTTGTATTTCCCAACCCTCCCTTCTTTTCCTCTACAGCTCCTGGCTACCATGGGAACCATGATGTCTCCACTTCACATCCAGCTGTATTCCCAGAATTTCCATTTCCATGTGGCTCATCTTTTATGCTCATCTTGGGCACCCCAGCGTCCAGCATATTGTTGGGCAGAGATACCTGAAAGGCAACTTTCTTCCTTTCCTGCTACTGTTCTGGGAGAAAGGTCAGGGAGGGATTTGCTGCTTAGAGTTCTGCATCTATAGGTTTGTGGGTTGTAGCATTAAGCAGTTTCCTTTTTAAGAGTATCTTTTGAGGGGCTGGAGCGGTGGCTCAGCGGTTTCGGCGCTTGCCTGGCAAGCTCGAGGACCCGGGTTCAAACCCCAGCACCACGTACACAACTGAATGTTGGAGCAACTAAGGCCATGTGAAAAACTAAATAAAGTTGTTTCTTTAAAAAAAAAAAAAAAGAGTATCTTTTGAGCTTATCCAGGAATTGATATGGTGAAAGTTGAAAAAAGGACAATGTTTTGGTTTAGTTAAGAAACAACATCTGGGGCTGGAGTGGTAGCTCGAGGGTTATCTACTTGCTCGGCATGCGCAAGTACACAGGTTCAAACCCCAGCACTCAGGTATACAACTAAATGTTGGAGCAACAAAAGCCATGTGAAAAACTCAATAAAAATTAACTCTGTCTCTCACTGTCTTTCTCTCTTTAAAAAGAAAGAGAAACACAACATCTATTGAAAAGCGAAACTCCCAAGTTGTCAGTTCAGGAAGTGCTCAATTATAAAATCTTATGATTTGGGTGAATTTTCTCCAGAACCAAAATAAGGTAGAGATATAAAGTCTCCATATGAAAGCTTTGGTACCTTCTCTACTTTTTGTATTTAGTGGTGAGTTAGTACTAGGAATGGAAGTGTTGGGGCCAATGCATTTTAAAATAGTCTGCCTAGCGTAAGGAAACAGTGTATAAGCTTTAAAAGAACCAAAATGGGGACCATGTACTGTTTTCTAGGACAAGATTCAAAGTATCAGTCATTTTATTGACCTAGTCACAGTGTTGTGGACCTGTTGTCTCAGCTATTCTGCAGGCTGAGGTAGGAAGATCTCTAGTGCTCAGACATTTGAAGCCAGGCTGGGCAATGCAGTGAGAACTTGTAATAATAATAATAATAATAACAATAACAATAATAATAATAATAAACAGTGCATTGCCTTATTATAGATTTGAGCTCTTGATCATAAAAGATACATTAATTTAAACTCACAAACTGGGCTGTTAGAATCACTTGGTAAGCTTTTTTTTAAAGTAGTTTTTAAAAAAATTTTTTTTATTCGTTCAGCATAGTCTTTTATATATTGGAGGGAATTGTTGTTACATATACCTGTCAAGCTTTTGAAAACGCCCTGATGGCCAGCTACAGATTGACTTAAGTAAGCAGAAAAAGATCCCCAAGTGACCGTAGCATGAAGGTGGGTCAAACCTCTATCTGAATGTCTCTGATGATTTTCGTAGTAAACGTGAGCCAGCAGAGGGTATGCCTCAGCAACTAATTCCAACGTGAAGCTTAAAATGGATATTCTGATAAAGGTTACCGAACAACAGAAGAAACACCTTTGAGAATCCGGAAGGGAGTGTTGTGTCTTTGGAGCGGGGAAAGTGTGGTCCTGAACTCCCCTTGGCCCCAGCTCTTCCTCTGGGAGTGTAGGCCACACCCGCACAGCAGGGGCATCAAGGGTGGGGTGCTTGTTAGAAATGCAGCTCTGAGGCCCTGACCAGACCCTCTAAAGCAGAATCTTCATTTTAACAAGTCCTGGAATGACTGGCATGTGCACTGAAGTTGTAGAATTGTTATCTTAAACAACATTTCATTAGCCAGGCCCTTACACAGTACCATAAAATTAAAAGCAAGTTTGAAAAATACATCTTTTAGAGATGCCTTCCATTGTAGGAATGGGGTAGAAAAAAACATTTCAAAAGACACATTTCCCTTTGCATATTTGAAAAATAGAATTTGTGGTTTATTTTGATGCATGAAAAACATAGTTGATGCCTAATGAGGAAAACATTGCCAAAACTGAAAAATAAAAATCACCTATATAACAAAACAGTAAAAGCTATTTTTGACAGTTTGGTGAGTAGTATTATGGACTTTTTTTGATTAATAAATATTTAATTTACCTAAATATTTCACTATTTTTTCACTATTTTGTTCAATCTTTTTCATTGTTTCTTACCATTACAGGCTTCTACTGTGAACAGCCTTTCATGTATATGTGTATATATATCTGATTACCTACATATGTACACCTGATTATTTTCTTATAGAAAAATCACTGAATAAATGGAATAAGCAGGTCAGACAAGAATCACTGCCACTTTCCTGAGAGTTTGTCCAAACTCACTCCAGAATAAATGTTAAGTAGGATTATGTCAAAATGAACCCAACTATTATGCATAACTATAATGTGCTCATAACAGCATACAAGTAGAATAACTGCTAAATTTCTCATTAGCCAGTCAACATTAATTTTAATCATTTTTAATCTTTGTTGATTTGAGTAACAACATAGGGTGATTCATTTACCTTTTTTCATTTTATCAATTGTGGGGTTGAATTTAGTTTCTAAACATCTACTGGCAATTTCTTTTTTTCCTGCCAATTACATATTCATGCAATCTGCCCATTTTTGCATTGGGTTTTGTTATTTTCTGACTCATGCTTAAAATTTTTGTCTACCAGGCGTGGTGGTGCACCCTATAACCCTATTGACTCAGGAGGCTGAGGCAGGAGGATCACAAGTTCAAAGCCAACCTTAGCAATTTTTTTTTTTTTTAAAAGAGAGAGGGACAGTGTGAGAGAGAGAGAAACAACTTTATTTAGTTTTTCACATGGCTTCAGTTGCTCTAACACTCAGTTGTGTACATGGTGCTGGGGTTTGAACCCGGGTCCTCGTGCTTGCCAGGCAAGTGCCAAAACCTCTGAGCCACCACTCCAGCCCCACAACCTTAGCAATTTTAGTGACACCCTGAGCAATGTAGCATGACCCTGTCTCAAAGGGAAAATTAAAAAAGAAAACCCAAACAGGCTGGGGATATGATTCAGTGGTAAAGGGCCCCTGGGTTCAATCACTAGTACTAAAAAAAAAAAAAAAAAAAAAAAATTCCACTAAAGGTAGAAGACCTTTTGTACATTTCCCTTTACTTCTGGCAACTTTTCCTGGCTAGTCATGGTTAATATGGAAATACCTGCAATAATTACATAAGCTGTACCATCCCATATAATGGCCACCAACTACATGCGGTCATATAAAAAATTTAAATGAATTAAAATTAGATAAAATTCCACTTCCTCAGCTGTACCATTTAGATTTCAAGTGTCCCAT
>PVKS010032228.1:0-22738 GCA_004027875.1 Aplodontia rufa | reverse complement strand
TGAAAAACTAAATAAAAAATTGATTCTCTCTTTCTCTCTCACTGTCCCTCTCTCTTAAAAAAAAAAAAACATGAGACTTCTGCCAGCAACAGTAGTGCATCCCTGTAATCCCAGCTACTCAGAAGGCAGAGGCAGGAGTATAGAAATTTCAAGACCACCATCTCAAAATTGAAAAAATAAATAAATAAAAAGGACTAGGGATGTTAGCTCAGTGGTAGAGTGCCCTTGGGTTCAAGCCCCAGTGCCACAAAAAAAAAAAAAAGAAAGAAAGAAAAGAAAAATGAAAAAAAGAAAAGAAAAGAAAGAAAAAGAAAAGAAAAAACAAAAACAAGTTTTGTTTTTTTCTTTCTCCTGAAACAGGATCTCACTAAATTGCTGAGGCTGTCCTCTAACTTTTGCTCTTGCTGCCTCAGCCTCCCAAACCATTGGGATTATAGGCATGTACGACCATGCCTGACCTGGCAAGATTTTCTGCAGAAATTTCTTTATAGATGCATATTTCCCTTACCAAAGAATAACTTCTCTTTGCAGAGCTTCTGTGTCTGCTATTTCTCGAAATAGTCAGTTTAAAGTAATCTTTATTCATGAGGCGCAAAATCAGGAGAGATAACAACCAAATTTTTCAGACTAGTTTTTGCTACTTTAATCCTAACCAAAAATAAAAAGTTAAAAAAAAAACTCCAAAGTAATCTGATGTTATTTTCCTATTGCTCTATCTCCCTGTCCTTGCCTCAACAAGGAAAGTAACTTTGAAATGACTGTTAGAAATAAAATTATTAAGAATTCTGAGGTGCTATAAAAAAATTAAACGCATGCCCAGAAGTGAGCGAGCAAGACAGACTTTACTTCTGCTGAAGGGTGTGCTTACAAAGGGAACCCATGAGCAACCACACTTGGACAGGCAGTCCATCTGCTGATATCTCCAACTCGATGCAATCTTACTCTTCGCTCTGACTAGAGAAGCTCAGGGGTACAATCTACACAGTTGGCTGATATGAAATCAGGGTGGGTACAGAAAAGAGCTACAGGTGTAATGGGATATCTGATAAGGAGTTTAAAAGCGAGTTATCTCTGACCATGTAGTTCCCAACCTCTGATGGCCTCCTTAAAAAAAAAAGAAAAAAAAAAAGGGACAATGAGAAAGAAGCAATTTTTATGTAGTTTTTCATGTGACTTTCATTCCTCCAACTCTTGCTTCCTTGTGTAGGTGGTGCTGGGGTTCAAACTCGTGTACTTGTGCATGCCAGGCAAGCACCATAACCACCAAGCCACCGTTCCAGCCACAGATGGCTTCCTTTTATATGTAAACCTTAAGTTAAGACTGCTTTCTGAATACTTACTTATTTTATGGGAAGAAGTTGCCCATTTTGAGAATCATGAAGCCAATTATTTTTTTTTAAATAAAGAGGGACAGTGAGAGAGAAAGAAAATTAATTTTATTTTAGTTTTTCATGTGGTATTGTTGCTCTGACATTTCATTGTGTACATGGTGCTGGGGTTTGAACTTGCATACTTGCGCATGCCAGGCAAGTGCCGTAACTGTTGAGCCACTGCTCCAGCCCAATTAACTGATATTTTTAAAACAAAATTTGTGTTGTAATTTTGTCCTTTGACATCTCTCTCATGTGTTTTTCTTTCTTTATTTTTATTTTATTTTATTTTTTTTGGTACTAGGGACTGAACCCAGGGGCATTTAACCACTGAGCTACATCCAAAGCCCTTTTTTATTTTTTTATTTGAGGCAGGGTCTCACTAAGTTGTGTAGGGCCTCATTAAGTTGCTGAAATTGGCTTTGAATTTGTTATCCTCCTGCTTCAGCCTCAGCCTCCAGAGTTGCTGAGATTACAGGGGTGTACCGCCATGCCCAGCTCACATGATTTTTTCCAAAGGTTAAATAAACACTTGGGTTTGGTGATGTGCAGCTTTGGCATGAGTGACTCCATGTTGATTTGGGGGCGTAGTGCAGGAACACAGTCCAAACCAGTGGCTACCTTTAAATTTTTTTTTAACATTTTTGTCAAAGTGGGGAGGAATCCATTAATAGAGTTGAGGACATGCCACCCTAAATATGACTGTAGGTTTGGAGCCAGAACATGCTACCCTGAATATGCCTCATTCATAATAGGATTACTTTAAAATGATTATTTTGGGAAATAGACACAGGAGAAAGTCTGTAAACAGTAGATGTTACCCTTTGGACTGGGAACATAATTCAGTGACAAGAGCATTGCCTGGCATTTTTGCGAAGATCCCCAGGGGGTGTAAGCAGTGTGTGCACACACACACAGAGAAAGGGGAGTGCGGCAGGCGCGGTGGTACATGTCTAATCCCAATGACTGGAAACAGAAGGATGACACGTTGGGAGCCAGCCTCAGAAATTTAAGGAACCCCTGTCTCCAAATAAAAAATAAAAAGTACTGGGGATATAGCTCATGGCAAAGTGTCCTTGGGTTCAATTCGCAGTACCAAAGTGAGAGAGAAATGCACATCTATAAAGAAAATCTCCATTTGTCAGGGTGTCTCTCTCCACTGGGAAGATAAGGATGAGGAAATTACTGAAAATTTGTCAGTGAAGAAGGTACTACTCCTTTCACTCTGCCTAAGAAACTGCTTTTGACAGCCACTGAATGATAACACGGTGGGTGTTCTCCCCCACACCCTTCACTGTTTGTTTGGGAGGAATAGTTGTTTTTAAGTCTGAAATCAAAGCCATCTTTTTGAGACCTGCCCTTGAGATTTCCTCATTTCTCTGGGTCATCTATCTTGTGTGTGTTCATGAGGTATACATCTTCAACTTGTTTTTCTCTTGTTAACCTGTTTTTGTTACAGAGGTCCAACCCAACTAAGAACTTGGGGTGGAGGTAAAATTGTTTTTTCTTCCCCTGCAACTGCCTGTCACTGTTCTCTCTCCTTGAAGGTCCAGCAGCAGAACTAAGGGGGCAGAAGGGAAGCTTCTTCTCCCAGGTTAGGAGTCCTCTTTAGGCTGGAGGTGTAGCGCAGTGGTAGAACACTTGCCCTGCATGTGTAAGGCACTAGGTTCATTTCCCAGCACCACAAAATAAAATAAAAGAAGCACCTTCCCTCAGTCATTTTATTACTGAAAGCTTGGTCCTCAGGGAACTTCTGTCCCAGAGGCTGTGATTCTGCCCATCAGGGAGAATAGTGGGTTTTTAAAGAGATGATTCAAAAACTACATTCCAGATGTTCTCTGTCCAGAGTTGTAACTCTCTTGTTAATGTGGAAGATAGTCATTTCCTAGAGCTTCTAGTGTCATCCCCAAAGTCTGAACTACCTTGCTCCTGTGGTGGGTGTGTGCTCAAGGACAGACAACGCTACCTAGGATGAGGTAGAAAGGTAATCATGTGTCCTTCCTAGATTAGAGAGGTGTGTTAGAAATAAAATTTCTAGGGGCTGGAACGGTGGCTCAGCGGTTTCGGCGCTTGCCTGGCAAGCACGAGGACCCAGGTTCAAACCCCAGCACCACGTACATAACTGAGTGTTGGAGCAACTAAGGCCATGTGAAAAACGAAATAAAGTTCTTTCTCTCCTTCTCTGTCTCTCTCACTGTCCCTCTCTCTTTTTAAAAAAAAAGAAAAGAAAAAAAAGAAATAAAATTACTAAAAATTCTGAAGTGCCATAAGAAGATCAAACATGTGCTCAGAAGTGGGAGAGCAAGACAGACTTTACTTCTGCTGAAGGGTGCACTCACAAAGGGGATCCAATGAGCAAGCATACTTGGAGAGGTAGTCCACCTGCTCCAACTCCATGCACTCCTACCCTTCACTCCAATTGGAGGAGCTCAGGGGTACAATCAGCACAATTGGCTGATATAAAATCAGGGTGGGTACAGAAAAGAGCTACAGGTGTAATGGGATATCCGATAAGGAGTTTAAAATTGAATTATCTCTGACCATGTGGTTCCCAACCTAAAATGGCTTCCTCTCATATGTGAACCTTAAGACTGCATTCCGAAAATGGACCATCAGACTTCCTGTTTCTCACAAGAGGAGGGAATGAGGAGAGAAAGAAACATGTCCATTTTAAAAGGTCACAGCAGGATGTGGTGGTGCACACCTGTAATCCTAGAACTCAGGAGGCTGACACAGGAGGATTTCGAGTTCAAAGCCAGCCTTAGCAACTTATCGAGGCCCTTAGTAACTTAGCAAAACCCTGTCTCAGAATAAAACATAAGGACTGGGGATGGCTCAGTGGTTAAGCCCCCACTGGGTTAAATCCCTGGTACCAAAAATAGAAATAAATCACAGTGACAGAGCACCAAGGGCTATATTCAAAGCATAAAGTGACCACTGTGTTAGAAATACCAAGCATTCAATAAAACAAATACGTGGTAAGAAGTGGGTTAGTAGGACAAACTACTTACTTCTGCACAGAAGGGTATCTGGAGCAAAGCGCACCTGTATGGAGAATCTGTGGAGATTCATCTCCAACCTGACTCAATGCTGCCCTTTACTCTGATTGGAGGACCTCAGGGGTATATACACAATTGGCCAAAATAAAATTGAGGCAGGTACAGGAAAAGGTTACAGGTGTAATGGGATACCTGTGAAGGAATTTTAAAAATGGCTTCTTTCTGGCTTCATGGTTCCCTGAATTAAGATAGCTTCAAACTTAAGTTACAGTAGGTATGCCTATATTATAGTACAATTTTAACTTCGATAGAAATACAACATAAATCTCACAATTGTTACAATTTCATACCATAGTTTCATGCGTTGATCCTGGATCCTCAGCTCCTTCATAAGCTATTGTGCCACACACCTCCAGGCTTCTCTCAAACACTTGAATCCATCCCTGTCACAGAACCCAAAAGCACCTGTACTCCCTGGCCCAACAGTTATCAAATGGATCACCTGCAAGCATAAGGCACAAAGCACCTGGTGGGGACAGAGAGTCTATGTATACAAGAATGTTCTTTATATTTTTGTTTTTGTTTTTGTTTTGACTGGGGTGTGAACCCAAGGGCACTTTACTATTGCAGTATGTCCCCAAATCTTTTTAATTTGTATTCTGAGACAGGGTCTCACTAAATTGCTTAGGGCCTCACGAAGTTGCTGAGGAGAACCTGACTTAGGCAATGCCATTTTGAAGTATTTACCCCACCTTAGAATAAAATAACTCCGTGGTCACTCTGACCCAGAACAATGGTGAACCTGACCTAAACCCCAGACAATACCCTGTAATGAGAATTGTTATCTGATACTGAAATCTTGAGAAACACCTAGTTCGACATGGAACAGTGACAACCACAAAGAATGATGGGAACAACCTCAACGATCCTTCCCTGACAACCCCCTAGCAACAGCCAAACCACAAAAATTCCCCTGCCCCTGTACAACACTTCCCTAGGCTGTAAACAGAGAACAAGCTCCAGGCTACACTGGGAGCCCCCCTCTGCAGATTTGTCTCTAATAAATCTGTTACTGTTAGGTCGGCTTTCCAGTCTTCCTCTTTATTTCCTTTGTTCGGTTCTTACCTTACAGCCTCAAACCTGTGATCCTCCTGCCTCAGCCTCTTGAGTCATTATGATGACAGGCACCACTCCCAGCTCTTACATATACAAGAGTGTTTATGCTTCACAGAGGGAATATCACATGGTGCTCAAGCAATGTATCCTGAGTGAAGGACTCCAAGAGACATGCAGGGGCAGGAGCAGCCATCTGGTCAACTACTTGGCTACATTCCTGTTGCTTGGCTCTCTCCAAAGTCTGCACCATACAGGTAGTTTTCTGCAAGGCAGGCAAACAAATGAGTTTAAATATCACTTCCTCAAAGAAGCCACCTCTGACCATTCACATGACTACATTATCTGTATATTGACAGCCTCTTTTCCTTACATCCTTATAACACTGATTCCTTTTTTAATTGCATCAGTATTGGTGCATTTTCTTGTGTATCTTTGTGTCCCCACTTCATTATAAAATCCATAGGGCAGAGACAAGACCTGTTTTTGTTGTCAAAATGCTCTTTAGATCACAGAAAGCATTTGTTTATCACAAATGAATATAGGACTTTTTCTGGGAATACTGCGTCATGTGGGTTAAAACATATGCCCATGAAGGTCCTTGAATATCAGGACATTGGGGGGATTTAAACTCTATTTAACCCACTCTTAGGGAGTTATGTCAAGGATCAAAATAAATTCTATCTAAGCGTTTTGGCATCTGCCAATAATCCCAGCAACTCAGGAGGTTGGTTCGAGACCAGCCTCAGCAACTAGTGAGAGCCTATCTCAATATAAAAAACATAAAGGTTTAGGGTGTAGCTCAGTGGTAAATCACCCCTGAATTCAATCCCTGGTATCAAAATAATAATAACCAAAGTAAGGTCTGTATAGAACTACACACATAAAGGAGTTTAATTATAAAATAGGAAACAATTGAAAATGTTTGGTAAGGTTTGTAAGGTGAACTTTGTTGAGTAAATCTGGTGCTATCTAAAGAAGAATTTAGAGAGTCAATTTGGAAAAATAGCATCCATATAAAAGGCTATTGTAGTAAATTTTTGAGAACAGAATTTGAACTAATGGAGTGCTCATGAAGATGGTGAAATAGTCAGGCATGATGGCACACACCTGTGATGGTAAGTTTTCCTAGGATGACAAGTTTGAGGCCAGCCTCAGCAATTTAGCAAGACTCTGAACTTGGTGACACCCTGACTCTAAAACGACTGGTGATTGTAGCTCAGTGGCAGAGTGTCTCTGGGTTCAATCCCCAACGCTTGTGGTGAAAAAGGTCATTTGATTTAAGGAAGCCACTAAAAACTATTAGAATTAATAAATGAGTTCAGCACAACCGTGGGATATAAGATTGATAGACAAAAATCAATTGCATTTCTTGGCTGGGGATGTGATTCAGTGGTAGAACACCTGCCTGGCATGTGTGAGGCCTTAGGTTCAATCCCAAGTACCACAAAGAAAAAGAAAAATCAATTGCATTTCTATACAGTATCAAACCTAAATAAGTTAAAAAAAAAAAAAAACAGGCGCTGGAGGTGTACCTAAGTAGTAGAGCATTTGCTAGAGTACGCAAGGCCTTGGGCTTGATCCTCAGCACCACAGAAAAAGAAAGAAAGAAAAAGAAGCATCCACTGTTCATGGATTTGAAGACAAATCTATAGAGACAGAAAGCAGATTAGTTGTTGCCTATGATTGGAAAATTGGGAGATGGAGAGGTGCGGTTAGCCACACGGTTTCTTTTGGGGTTAATAAAAATGTTCTAAAATTGTGTTTATGGATACATGACTATGCAAATATGCTAAAAGGCATTGAATTAAATAGCTTAAATGGCTGAATTATATAGTACATGAATTTTATTTCCACAAAAAGCTATTAAGAAAGAATGGGGGGCTGGAGCAGTGCTTCGGTGGTTACGGCGCTTGCCTGGCACTTAGGAGTGCGCAAGTTCAAACCCCAGCACCGCGTACACAACGAAGTCTCCGAGCAACGAAAGCCACATGAAAAACTACATAAAAATTGCTTCTCTCTCTCTCTCCCTTTTTCTCTCATTGTCCCCTCTTTCTTTAAAAAAAGAAAAAAGAAAGAATAGAATAAAAAAGCCACTGTGAATTTTCCATGTTGTGATCTATTTGTTCTGTTTGGGGTTTCATTTTATTTTATTTTTTAAGAGAGAATCAACTTTATTTTTTCATTTGGCTTTTGTTTCTCTGACGCTTAGTTGTGTATATGGTGCTGGGGTTTGAACCCAGGTTCTTACACATGCCAGGCAAACACACCAACCGCTGAGCCACTGCTCTAGCTCTGTATTACCTTATTTTTCTCTTTGATTTGTAGATACTCCTTATAATTGAAGAGTATTTGTTGTCATATGTGCAGCAAAAATTTTACCCACTTTTTCATTTGGATTTTTATTTTGTTTGTAAAGGGTTCCCCACCCCAACAAAGGTTTAAAAGTTTTCATGTTTTCTTGTATTGCCTCATTCTTCAGCATGTTTAGAAAGTCCTCCCTACACTGAGATAATGTAACTTCAGAAAGTTTTTTTTTATTGTCTAAAAAATTTAAAATTGAAAAAAAAAGTATAAGCATTGGGAAAGATTAATTTTGATGTTTTGCTTTAAGTATTTTCATGTTTTTGATGTGTCCTTAAACTGTCAAATAGTCAAAAATCTCCCACTTTTCATTCTTTATTGCATTGGATTATTGGTTTATATATAGTCAGATGACAGATGACTTCCCTAGAAATAAGATGGGCTTTCCAAAGGCTTACTATTTCTATTTTTCGCATCTGTATTTGAGAATGTCTGTGCACACATGCATAACTTTAGAGGCAGAGGCCAAGAGGCCAATTCCCTCTTTCCCTGGTCAGATTTGCCCTAAAGATATAAATGCCTAAGGTATAAAGGCATAAAGGCCAGTATTAAAACTAGGAATAACCAGCATACCATGGAAGAAATTAGATATATGAAGCCAACATTGTTACACTGGAAGAAACACTGGGAAGCAGGGTAGTTGATTTCACAATTTTCCTTCAAGACTGAATCATCTTGGGGCTGGAGTGGTAGCTCAGTGATTGGAGCACTTACCTGGCATATGCAAGGACCCAGGTTCAAACCCCAGCACCACATACACAGGTAAGTGTCAGAGAAACAAAGACCAGATGAAAATAAATAAAATTGATTCTCTCACTCTCTTAAAAAAAAAAAAAAGACTGGGTCATCTCTGGCTTTAAGTCAGTATATATAATAGGTACCCAGCCCCAGGAGAATGCTGGGCCTGAGTATATCCCCTCTGGGTACAAGAATGAATGGAAGATGCAGATAGCCTGGGACCAGGCAGTGGAGACTAGGCATTCTAGCAGATGATACGCATCCTAGATGGTACTCAGGACGTGCACCTGTGGCCAGGTCAAAGCCCTTGCCCCTGAGACAGCCAAGAAATTAACTTCCATCCAATGCCAGCCAAGGGCCACAGAAGCCTCCCACCAGAGCGCTCAGCCTCACACCACCCCAAGGCCCTCTACCCCTACCTCTCACAGTGGCCAGTCTTCTGCCGGGAAGGAGAAAGGCATGGTTATCACAGGAGGCAGAGCACTGTTGGTCCCAACTATTCTTCCCATATCCCCAAAGTAAATATCTTCTTAGGCACGGGGCCTTTGGGTCTCCAGCTCTGCTTGTAGAGTTCAAAACTTTGTTATCGCCAACTCAGATCTCTGCCTTGAGATCTGAATTTATTTTGTAAACCAAAACAATGTTATCTTCAATCTTCTGATCAAATCTCCTTTGAGGTAGAAGGGTTGGAATGTTCCACATAGGTGAATTCCAATGTGTTTAATCAGACAGTTAAAAGCCTGTATATTTTTAATGTGTGTAGACACATATTAACATTTTTGTAACATGTTAGGCAGGGATATATATATAACACAGTGGTAGAGTGTGTGCTTAGCATGTGTGAGAACCTCAGTTTGACCCTCAACACCGAAAAAAAAAAAAAAAGACCAAGCCTGTAAAAATTCCATCAACTTGGAGACTGAGCAACTTAGCAATATCCCGTCTTAAAATAAAAAATAAAAAGGGCTGGCAATGTAGCTTAGTGGTAGAACACCCCCGAGTTTAATCCCTAATACCAATTTAAAAACATAGGAGAAAGAAACAGCATGCATTAACATGTTATATTAAAATACTAATATAGATTTGTGTTCATGTATATGTGAAACTTTGGCTAAACCTAGCTGGCTTTCTCTGCCTTCAATATTAAGTTAAATACGTCAGCCTTCTCGTTATCACTTCCCTTCAGCTCATGCAATTTAGAAATCATTGCTCCTGATCCATGGGGCTGGATATGAACCACTGCAGAAACAAGGAAGTTTGGGGATTCTGGGTGGAAATCCAGAAGTGAATACTCGAGGGTGTTGCTGTCTGCACACAGGAAGCCAGCCCTGGCTAGAGTAGTTTGTGCTGCCATTGTGCTAACAATGGTAGGATAAAAGGAACTGGTGCCTTAGAGGAAGACTCTGTCACTATGTCCAGGACAGATGGGTTCTGGTCTGAGGGACAAATGGCAACTGGTCTCTGGAAGCTTGTCTTGGAGCAGTAAAGGGCTAATCATTACATCATTTCCCTTGTCAGTCTGAGCTGACTTCTCCTGGGAGGAAGTTCTAGATCTCTACCCACAGGGTTCCAAATGAAGAGTCTGCCATTCTGGGTTAGAGGCCCCCCTTTGGGTGTGTTTGTTTGTTTTTGCAGTACTGAAGATTTAATTTAGAGGCACTTTATCACTGAGCTACATCCCTAACCCTATCTATCTACCATCTATCTTTCATCTATCTATGGAAACAGGGTCTCCCTGAGTTGCCCAGGCTAAACTTGAACTTGCAATCCTCATGCCTCAGCCCGTAATATGGCCTAACCAAGTTGACACATAAAATTAATCATCACAGCACCTTTTTATATGCTTGTTTGCCATCTGTATAACTCTTGATGATTTTACTCATTTTCCAATTGAATTGTTTGGGATTTTTTTTATTGTTGAGTTGTGAGAATTCTTCATATAGTCTAGGTGTTAGTCTTTTGTTGATTATGGAGCTTGAGATATGCTCTTGCACTCTGTAGCTTGTCTTTTCATTTTCTCACTAGGGTATTTCACAGATCTAAAATTTTAGAGGTCTAACTATGAACTGAATTGTATCTCCCAAGAAAACATTGAAGTCTTCACCACTAGTACTTATGAATAAGATCTTATTTGGAAATAGGGTCTTTGTAGACATAATCAAGTTAAGAGAAGGTCAGAGGATTATAATGGGCCCTAATCCCTTGGATGTTGTCTTTTTGTGAGGACAAAAGACACCCAGAAAGGAGATAAAGGCAGAGATTGTCAACTAGCCAAGGGAAACCTAGTACTCTCAGCAAATGTCAGAAACTTCAAGAAGCACAGGAGTCTTCCTAGGGTCTTCAGAGGGAGAGTGGCCCTCTGACACCTTGATTTCAGATTTCTAGCCTCCAGAACAGTGAAAGAATAAATTTCTGTTGTTTTAAACCATCCAGATTGTAGTGATTTGTTACAGGAGCCCCAGGAAACGAATACACCAATTAATTTTGCCTTTCATGAACTGAGCTTTTAGTTCCAAATCTAGGAATTCAATGCCTTGTTCTAGATTCTGAAGATTTTTCTCCTATGCTCTTTTCCTAAACATTTTATAGTTTCACATTTATATTCATGAGGCATTCTGAGTGAATTTTTCTCTAAGGCAAGATGTAGATGTACTTTTTCCCTTTTGCCTATGGATATACACATACTCCAGTACCATCAGTGGAAGAGGTTATCTTTTCTCTGTTTAAATGCTTTTGCCCAATCAGTGGGGCATGCTTATGTAGGTCTGTTTCAGGTTCTTTGTTATGTTCTGTTGATCTAAGTGACTTTGTCTCCACCGATACCAGACAGTCTTGATTCTTGTAGCTTTATTGTAAGCCTTGAAATCAAGTGAACGGATTGCTCCTACTTCATTCTTTTTCAAAATTGCTCTAGCTATTCTAGTTTCTTTGCTTTTTTATATACACTTTAGAATGACCTTGTCTATGTCTAATCTTGCTGGTATTTTGATAGGAAACATATTATACCCGTACATCAATTGGGAAGTATTACCATTTTTATTACATGAAGTTTTTCATCCATCATTGCATCTCATTTAAATCTTTGATTTCAGAGCTGGGGTGGTAGCTCAGCAGTTATGGCACTTTCCTGGTATGTGCAAGGATGCAAGTTCAAACCCCAGCACTATGTGCACAACAAAGTGTAAGAGCAATGAAAGCATAAAAAACTAAATAAAATTCTGTCTCTTTCTCACTGTCCCTCTCTCTGAGAAATAAATCATTGATTTCTTTTGTCAGCATTGTGTAGTTTTTAGTATGTAAGTCCTATACGTGTTTTGTTAAATTTGCACCTTAAGGGTTTTTTCTTTTTCTTTTTTTGCTTTGTGTTCGTTTGTTTGTTTAAAGAAATGGTTGTTGAGGCTGGAGCAGTGGCTCAGTGGTTTCAGCACTTGCCTGGCATGCATGAGGACCCAGGTTCAAACCCCAGCACCACATACACAACAAAGTATCTGAGCAACAAAAGTCACATGAAAAACTAATAAAATTGATTCTCTCTTTCTCTCTCTCTGTCGCTGTCCCTCTCTCTTAAAAAAAAAAAAAGATTGTTGATAGTTGCCTAGAGTGAAGCACAGTGGCTGTTTACAGGTACAATCCCACTACTGATAAACACAGGAGGTTTGACCTGCTCCATTTCCAACTAAGTCAGTTCACCATTCCTTAGGTTGCTTGGTCGTTCCTGCCTCGTGGAAGGTCACAAAATTGATGCTAAACTTAGTACAGGTGCCTGATAAGTATAGCACACTACAGCCTCCAACTGCTAGGCTTAAGTGACCTCCTGCCTCAGTCTTTCCCTTCACTGGGACTATAGGTGGATGCCACCACGCCCAGCTATACTTAAACATTTTATGAGTGATTTTAAATGGTATTGGTTATTTTTTCTTTAATAACTTTTTCTGTGTTTAGTGGTAGGGATTGAACACAGGGATGTTCTACCACTAAGCTAAATCCCCATTCTTTTTACTTTTTATTTTGAGACAGGTCTCACTAAGTTGTTGAAGCTGGCCTCAAACTTGCCATCCTCATGCCTCAGGCTCCTGAGTAGCTGGGATTACAGGTGTGCACCGCTGTGCCCATTTTGTAATTTTAATTCTGATATTTAGAGATTCATGATTAGTATACAGAAATAAAATTTCTATATATAAAAGGGTGTGCCCTTTTCAAATAAGAATTTTTTTTTCAGAGTTGGGGATTCGACCCAGAGTTAGAAAATCTCTGTACCACTGAGGCACAAACTCAGCCTGAATTTGTGTGTGTGTGGTGCAAAGGATTGAACCCAGGGGCTTTGCACATGCTAGGCAAGTGCTCTGCCACTGGGCCACACACCCAGCATCTATATGCCTTTCATTTCCTTTTCTTCCCTTATGGACTGCAGAGAATCTTCAGCACTATGCTAAAAAAAGGCTGGAGAGAGCTAACATCTTTTTCTTGTTCCTGATCTTAAAAGGAAATCATTTTTCACTATCAGATATAATGTTATCTTTAGGGGTTTTTTTTAGATGTTTTTATCAGGTTGAAGAGGTTCCTTGCTATATTTTTTTTCCTGTGAGTTTTTATCATTAATAGATGTTGAATTTTGTCAGAAATTTTATCCTCATTAATTGACATGATGTGATTTTTCCTTTGTGTTAATATGGTGGATTACATTGACTTTCCAATATTAAACTAGTTCCTACAATCAACCCTACTTGGCCATAGCATACATTTAAAATATACATATATATATATATATACATATATATATATATATATATAGTTGAAGTCTATTTGCTAATATTTTGTTAAGAATTTTTGCATCTCTACTCCTGAGGTATACAGCTTTTTTTGATATTTTGTCTGGTTTTAGCATTAGGATGCTAACTTCATAAAATGAGTTGGAAAATGTTCCTGCCTATACAATTGGTTTTAATTCTTTAAACATTTGGTAGAAGTTTTCAATGAAATCATCTGACCTGGAATTTTTCATTTTTGAGAGATTTTAAACTATGAGTTTCTTAAATAATTATATGGCTATTCAAATTATCTATTTCATAATGGGTGAGTTGTGGTAGTTTCCCTATTTCTCCCATTAAGTTTAACTAAAACACCTGAAAATTACATATGGTGCAAACCGTTAAAGGCTCTGTAAGATGCTCAGAAGACAGCCTAGAGTGGAACTGAATGACTCCAGTTTTGTTAACCACCCCAAATCAGATTCTTGTGCCCATTTTGAAGCAGCTAACCAGCTACTGAGCACTAATGCTTGGAATAGAAAAAGTTTAATCAAGAAGATACTGAGCAGCGGGATGTGATGGGACACACCTGTGATCCCAACTACTCAGGAGGCTGAGGCAGGAAGCTCTCAAGTTGAAGGCCAGATTCAATAACTTAGCAAGACCCTGTCTCAAAATAGAAAATAAAAAATAAAGGGGAGCTGGGGGTGTAGCTCAGTGGTAGAGTGCTTGCCTAGCATGTGTGAGGCCCTAGGTTCAATCCTAATATCACAGGGGGAAAAAAAAGAAGGGACTGACTCAAGAAGGTAAGTCTCAAATCTACCTCCCTGAGGACAGGGTTTAGGAGTATTTATGGGATAAAAAAGCATGGTAATCTTAGGTATGGGAAAAGGTGAATTGGACGGGAAAAAAACTGAAGTAAATCAGTGGATTGCATGTGAAGTCAAACTACATGTTTGACTCTTCATACATGCTCTGAAAATGGCACCATTAGCTTCCGGATCCCTGATGTCCCAAGGTCACCCATCAGACAACTGCCAAGACCCAGTTGAAGGGTTTCAACTGCTTTGAGCAATCTCAATAATGTTACAACAATGACCATACATCAGAGATGTAGCTAGACCAGACTTGAAACAAGTTCCTCCTCAGATTCTATTAATTTTCTAGAAAGATAGAGCTCAAAGGAATACTGATGATTACTGATTTATTATGAAAGACACAACTCAGGAACAACCAGATGGAAGATGTGCAGGGCAAGATATGGGGGCTCAGAGCTTCCAGTCTCTCTGGACTGCCCACCCTCTGAGCAGCACCATGCATTCAACAGCCTTGAAACTCATCAAATCCCTTTCAGGACTCTTCATAGAGCCTAATCTCCAGCCCCTGTCCCTACCAGAGGTAGGGTAATGGGGCTGATAATTCCTATCCTATAATTATGAGTTTTGGGCTTTTTGGTGACCAGCTCCACCCTGAGGAGAGCTGGGACCCCACCTAAGTTACTTCATTAGCATAAACCAGATGTAATCCAAAAGGGGTTCATTATGAATAATAAGACGCGCCTATCAGGAAATTCCAAGGGTTTTAGGTGCTCAGTGATGGGAACCAGGCACAAAGATCAGACACGCCTGCTTGTGGGGGGCATTGTACCTGAGGAAACACTAGGCTCCTCAAGGAGACAGGAGGTGGAAATGTACAATAAGACCCTTTATAATGGTTTCCATGGGAAGCCCAGGCGAGCCAGGCTTAGGATTGGCTAGTTTGAACAATTTTAGCAGATTTGGCATACTTGAGCTATCCCCTGGTTGTCTGATACCTGGCTCTGCGGTGATTAGGTTCAGGTAGATAGTGGCTCAGGAGTGTGTGTGTGTGTACGGGTAGCTTTTCATTGTTGTAACAAATGCCTGAGAAAATTAAACGGAAAGATTTATTTTAGGTCATGGTTTCAGAGATCTCACTGTTGTTTGTTTGGTTATACCTCCTGGTGTCCAGGAAGCAGAGAGAGCCAGGGTCTACAGTCCCACAATCCCCTTCAAGGGCATGTCCCCTGTGACCCAACTTCCTGCAACTGGGCCCTACCTCCTAAAGTTCCTACTACCTCCCAATAGCATCACAGGCTGGTGTCCCAGCCCTTAAAACATGACCCTTTGGGGGACATTTGTAATGTAACCCATCACAGCGTGAAACCTTGACAAAGGAGGTGGTTGGGAGTGTGGGCTCTGGATCGAGTGATTTGTATAAGTCTGCCCACAGTGTGAGAAAGAGGAAGTCTGGATTTCCATTTGCAGAATATAGTATTCAGCCTTAATTGGATCCAATTGTAACCATTTTAATTAAAGCCCTTCCCTTTTCGGACCTTAATTTTAAAATTAGCCACATAGATTATACCACTGAGTTCCTCCAATCAAAATGAAGGGCAATACTGTGTCAGGTAAGACAAGGAGGAGACTGCCCACCCAAGTGTACTTGCTAGTCAGGTTCTGCAGCACACCCTCTGTGAGAAGTAAACTTTGCCTTGCTCACCCACTTCCAAACACACGTTTGATTTCTTACGAGTCCTTGGTATTTCTGACAATTTTGACACCTAACATGGGGCTCAATATGTCACCTAAAGGCCATGGGGACTCCCCTTCTGAGAAGAGACAGCTCCTTGTGTCTTGTTGCAGTGGTGGCCTCAGAGCAGGGTAAGGGACTGTGATCTCTTGGACTGACAAAAGGCCTCAAAATCTGAAGTGGATCGGAAGTGGATCAGCAGCTCAGGTGATGGGCCCATGCCGGTACCATATGCAGGTAACTCTGTGCATAGACAAAGCTAGGAAAATCTATTGTCAAGCTTGAGAGAAAAGTACTGCTTTGGTGGTTGGCATCCCAGGGTTTGTGTAACTAAGACACAAGTACAAGAAAACTCCAAAAGCGGGTAGAAGGTTTGAGACTTTATTCGGAAATACAAGACCACAGCCAAGAAAGCAGGATGGGATGGGGAATATGCAAGAAATCCCTAGTAAGTGGGATTGAGCACACAGGAGCCCAGGGTGTACAAGAATCTACCTCCAACAAAGAGGGGTTGAGTACACAGCAAGAAATTTAATTACAGGAACCTACAAGAAAAAAATGGGGAATAAAAATTCTAGGCCTAGGGACAGGGAAAAACAATGGAAAGATCACATATGCATTAGTTTTGTTTACTCTTAAAAAAAAAAAAAACTTTTCCTGAGGATTTCACAGGGCTCCCACATTCCTTCAACATCTGGGCTGACTCTAATCGGATCCTAAAGTCTGCTAAAGACGTTTTGCATGTTCCTTTACTAGAGTAATTATGGATGTTTCATTTTTTTTTTTGTGGAAAAATCTCTAAAAGAGAGATCGATTTTATTGATGAACTCACATTTGGTCCTGTGCACCTAAATTAATATTTATTCTCTTCCAATCAGTTTGCTTTGTCTAACTAGAGGTTTATTAAGCCCGCTGTTTTTCTTTTCTTTCTTCCCTGCTATCTTTTATTCAGAGGCAGAGCAGTAGCAAGGGCTATACTTAAAGTATGAGGCGGACTTCTGTTAGAGCAAGTCAATCAAAGTGTTGATTTCTTATAAAATATTTAAAGTGCAATAGCCATTGCTTCTAAGGATTTTTCTTTGGCAGGAATAACTGATTTAAAGTGTTAATTAGATTTGTTTGATACCTTTGTTTTCATAGGTTTGATACCTTGGCTTTCACAGGTAACCTAAGTTAGAAATGGATAAGTTAGTTTTAACATAAATGGGATTAATCTTTATAGATGAATTTGTTAGAAGAGACATATGATTAATTTGCAAAGTTAAAACATCAATTGCTAAGTTTAAATTTAAGTGCTCTTGACTTCTTGAATTCCATAAGGCAACATATATTTGGGTTCACCCTGACCTCCATTTCTGGAATTGGGGGGAGAGTTAACTGGAATGTTTGACTTCAAGGGTTGGCCTTTACATTTGAAAGGAGCCTTAATTGGGGCTCATTAACCTGAGTGTCTGATTGGCTAGTCTATCTCATTAGGTTTTGTATATGCCAGATTGTCAGATCCCTCTTCTAGGAGGAAATTTGTTATATAAATTAAATGCACAGATAACATCATAAGGAACATTTCAAAACATAAATTTAAGAAAGAGTCAACAACTGGAAGAAGGGAGATTTAAAAAGTTGCCGGTATGCACGGGGTGTGGTGGCATATGCCTGTAATCCCAGTGACTCAGGAGGGTGAGACAGGAGGATCACAAGTTCAAAGTTCAAAGCCAGTCTCAGCAACTTAGGTCCTAAGCAAATTAGTGAGACCCTACCTTAAAATAAAAAAATAAAAACAGACTGGGGATCTGACTCAGAGGTTAAGTGCCCCTGGGTTCAATCCCTGGTACAAAAAAAAAAAAAGTTATAGGTAAGGAAATATATTCAAATATGAAAATTAGGAGGTAAAGAAGTGTTTCTCGATGAGAAGTGCTTTGTATGGTAAAGTAATAAATATTCTTGTGCTAAAGTCTAAGATGAACGAGGTCAAAACTAAAGATGTAAGCAGGTTGTAGAATGTCTGAGCTACAGGAGGTTTAGGGAAGGTAAATCTCAAAAAGTTTTTGTATGTGATTAAATTGGCTATAATTAGCACCATCTGATATAAATCTAAGATATATGAAGAGATGTTATCACTGGCTTCTTTGTATATTAGATTTATTCATGTCCTCCAAGTATGAGTCTTTTTTTATTAGATAATCCTGTATTTTTATTATTTATTAGATGATATAGAGTTATAATTGAGGGGGAAACATTACCCAAGTATGAGTCTTTTAAAATGCAGAGCTTAGGAGAGCACTTAACCAAGCTGGTGTTCCCCAAACTAATAGCCTCTTATATACAAATAACAAATTTAGTTGGCGATTTATTTGTGCCATTTAATATTTTGTAACTGGATAAAGATGATCTGTCATCAATAAGTGAAATGTATAGAATTTTGTGTTACTCTGTACACTGGGTTGGGAATCTAAATGTATTTTTGGTAGGCAATAAGAAGAGCCAGATTTATTTAAAGGTAGGCAATATGGAATCTTAAAACATGTTGTCACTTTTTTTCACAAAAATCAAGTTAGGAGCTCTCTTAGTTTTTGTTTGATTCGTGTTTCAAACATAGTGTTGTATTGTGTTATTTGTCAAAATCCCCGTCTTACCTACGTCTCTGCCTCTCACTCTACTCAGTGTTAGGATGATTTCAAAGTAGGGTAGACTTAAGCTTATTCAAAAGATAGATTTTTTTATTAAAAAGATTACTATGATCTCAAAATAACCAAGGGATGTAATAATAACAATAAAAAGATTTGGGTAAATTATAAAAGGTATGTAGGATTGGTAGGATTGTAAAAGAGTTTTTTTTTTTCTTATTAAACTTTTGTTTTAATGGGTCTCAAAATTCTGTAACAGATTTTTTGGTCAAGTTGTTTCCATTAAAAACTACTGATTTTAGGGGTTGGGGATTTAGCTCAGTGGCAGAGCGCTTGCCTAGCATGTGCAAGGCCCAGAGTTTGGTCCTCAGCCCTGAAAAAAAAAAACTACTGATTTTAAAAACTAATAACTTATAAATGCAACACACAAAAGAAACAAAATGGTTCATAAAACATTTTCCTTTTGAAAGTTTAATGATTCATTGATATCATTAACCAGTCTTTTATTATTAAACTTAAATGGCCAATTGAGAAAAACACTTCTGAGACTGATTTGAGCCTGGGGTGGCAGGTGTTAGGGGTGATAGTCATTTAGCCTTCTGAGATTTCTGGGAAGACTTGGTGACCTTGCCAGCTCCAGCAGCCTTCTTGTCCACTGCTTTGATGACACCCACAGCAACTGTCTGCCTCATATCACAAACAGCAAAACGACCCAGGCGAGGAGAGTCAGAGACGCTCTCAGCACACATGGGTGCTCCTGGAACCATGTTAATAATGACAGCATCACTGGATTTCAAGAATTCAGGACTATCTTCAGCTTCTTACCAGAATGGTGATCAATCTTTTCTTTGAGCTCCCCAGTCTTGCAAGCAATATGAGCTGTGTGACAATCCCGTACAGGGGCATAGCCAGCACTGATTTAGCCTGGGTGGTTCAGGATAATCACCTGAGCAGTGAAACAGCTGCTTCCATTGGTGGGTCGTTTTTGCTGTCACCAGCAACACTGCCATGATGAACATCTTCGACAGGCATGTTCTTGACACTGAAGCCCACATTGTCCCCAGGAAGAGCTTCACTCGAAGCTTCATGGTGCATTTAAACTGACTTTACTTCAGTTGTGACATTGACCGGAGCAAAGATGAGCACCACACCAGGCTTGAGAGCACCAGTCTCCACTTGACCCACAGGGACAGTACCAGTACCACCAATTGTATAGACATCCTGGAAGGGGCAGACGCAAAGGCTTGTCAGTTGGATGAGTTGATGGTAGGATGCCCTTGAGCAGGATAACTGCTTGCCCAGGTGCACTTGCTGGCCAGGTTCTGTAGCACACCCTTCTCAGGGGCATAAACTTTGCCTTGCCCACCCATTTCCAAACACATTTTTGGTTTCTTATGGCACCTCAGTATTTCTAATAATTTTATTCCTTACAATAGGAGGTACTCTTCCCAAAGGGTTTTAAGGGAGATAAGAGGCCAGGCAGGACAAGATGATTCAGGAATAATACTAGGTTGTCCAACATGAGGCTTGTCCAGCACATGCATGTGGGACATATGTTAGACCCAAGTAGACAGATGATAGAAACATGGTTGGAACACAAATATATTAATGAAACCAGAGTTTTGAGATGAGACTAGATTCCTTGCTTTGCCAATTTCCTTCTCGGTTCTTGTCTCACAAATTTGAAAAATAAAACCCATGGACAGTAATGGAAGGGAAGAATAAATGGAGAACGATTTATGTAAGTGAGAAGAAATAGAGCTCAGGGAGGGGTCCTGACGGTGGGAAAACCAATTTTGGTGTGCTAGCTAGTAGGGTCTTATGTGGTTTGGGGGTATGAGCATGGATAAAAATCTGTGTTAAACAGGTATTGAAAAAGTGTAAAAGCTTTTAGTTGTGTCCTTTAGCCTAAATTTCAGTCCTTCCTGTGACTTCCATCTGGGTTTTCCCCTACCTCTCCAGAATAAAGATGTTTTCTAGTGTGTTCCCACAAGCGAGCCTCGTGGTCTTTTACATTTGAAACAGGCCTTGATGGGGCCCACTGGGTGATTTCCTGACCATTTTATTCTTATTATCACTACAAAATAATAAATTTTGGGTTGTTGAGTGTAGATACAATAGCCCGTTGGAGGCACTGAGCCAAACTAAAAATATATTCCAAATTTTATTTTTGTTGTTTGGTTTTGGTTTTCATATGTCAATTCCAGGAATTTTACAGATGTTCATTATGTTGAGGCTGTCTCCCTCTTTATATTCAGAAGTTTCTCTTGATTACGAGTGAGTTTGAATGTTGTCAAATGGTCTATCATTTGGTCACATAGTATTCTTTCTCTTTTTAAAAATTTTTTAAAGATAAAGTGGGGCTGGAGCAGTGGCTCAGCATTACTGCACTTGCCTGGCATGCACAAGTACGTGGGTTCAAACCCCAGCACCACGTATACAACAAAGTCTTGGAGCAACTAAAGCCACATTAAAAAAAAAAACCTAAATAAAATTGATTCTGTGTTTCACGTGCTTTCTCTCTCTCTCTCGCTCTCTCTCTCTTTCTCTCTCTCTCTCTCACTGTCCCTCTCTCTTTAAAAAAAGAAAAAAACTTAAAAAAAAGAGAGGGACAGAGACAGAGAAAGAGAATTTTATTTAGTTTTTCATGTGGCTTTTGTTACTCCAACTTTGTTGTGTGTGTGGAGCTGGGGTTTGAACCCAGGTCCTTGTGCATGCCAAACAAGCATAGTAATGACTGAGCACCACTCCAGCCCTGTATTCTTCTTTTCCTAATATAAAGATTTATTTTAGGGACTGGAGCAGTGGTTCAGTGGTATCGTGCTTGCCTGGCATATGCAAGTACCCAGGTTTGAACCCCAGCACCACATACACAACAAAGTGTTGAAGAAACGAAAGCCACGTGAAAAACTAAATAAAATTGATTCTCTTTCTCTCTCTCACTTAAAAAAAAGATTTATTTTAGTTGACTTTAGAGATTTATTTTGTTATGGTTTGAAGGTGGTCACCAAACCCACATTGAAATTTAATTCTCATTTTGAGATATTAAGAGGTGTTGAGTAAGAATAAAATGGTCAGGAAATCAGGCAATGGGCCCCAATTGTGGTCCTATTCGAAGGCAGAGGCCACACACCTGGAGGTTAACCTGTAGATATTAATGGGTCCCACTGAGGTCTATTTCAAAAAGTCTATGAGGCTGCCCTGTGGGAACACTCCAATTCAAGAGATGTGGGAGTGAACCCAAAAGCAGTTACAATAAAGATTAAAACTCAGGCTAAATGATACAACCAAAAGCTTTGATACTTTCTCAGTGCCTGTTTAACACAGGTTTTGATCTATACTCTGTCCAAAACTATATGATCCATACTCTATCCCAAACCCTCAACTAGCATACCAAAGTGGGTTTTTCCAGCTATCAGACTCCCTCCTGCATCCCAGGAGATTGATCTCTTCTCTCTTAAATAAATCCTACTCTGTTTACTTTTCCTTTCCATTATTGTTCATGAATTTTATTCTTCAAATTTGTGAGACAAGAACCCAAAGGAAATTGGTGAAGCGAAGAATCTAGTCCCATCTCAAAACTCCCAGCTTCAGTGGGACCAGCAGGGACTGGGAACCTGAGCTGCAGCTATGGCCCAGCACTGGAATTCAGGAGGCACCACCTTCCGTGTGGCAGCCTTTAGGCCTGAGGGAAGCTCTTGAGGAAGGATTATAGCGTAACAGTAGTCCACTTTATGCTTTGAATCTGCTCTGCCACTGCGACTTATTTTTAAAACAGACATGTTTCTTTTTCTCCTCTCTCCCCGTCTCTTATCTCAGGGGAAACGGAACTTTCCTCCCTATCCAAGGCAGAGTTATCTATCCTTAAGCACACACCTACCACAGGAACAAAGAAATGACTATCTCCCAAATCAACAAGTAAATTATGTCTCTGGACAGAGAACAACTGGAATGAACCACCTTTTTAATAATAATTTTTTAAAAAATACTGTTTCCCCTGATGAGCAGAATCACAGTCTCTGGGGACAGGAATCCCCAGTGTTTCTTCTTTGGTACCAAAGCAATAACACTTCCTTTTCCTTTTTCTCCAAATGGTGTCCTCATTATTGGATTGGCATCCAGGACAGAGCTTTCACTAACAGTAGCATGCTGTCTGTCTGACCTCAAAATCCATGTAGCTGAGAGCACTAGACGTCAGCAATTTGTTTCATAGACAAAGGGCATTTTCTTTT
>PVKS010032227.1:0-22741 GCA_004027875.1 Aplodontia rufa | reverse complement strand
CATGTCACACATAGGAAGATACACTGCGTCAAAATGACCGTGTAAGCCGGGCACTGTGGCCATACCTGGAATCCCAGCAGCTGGGGAGGCTGAGGCTGCAGGATCACAAGTTCCAGGCCAGCCTCAGCAACTCAGCAAAGCCCCAAGCAACTTAGTGAGACCCTGTCTCAAAAAAATAAAAATAAAGGGCTAAGGATGTGGCCCGGTAGTTAAGCACCCCTGGTATCAAATATATATAATGTTGTAGAAAATATTTAAGGACTATAAAAAAAATTCCATCATGCGCCACATGAAATTTCAGTCAACCACAAACTGCACAAACGTCCCTGAGCGATGTCACAGCTGCCTTAGTTCGTGGGAGCCCTTCAACAGCATTTCTCAGAGTGGACCGTGGTTAGCTGACCGGCTGCTGGCTCACGTGCTGGCCGTGGTCACGTCAGCGGACAGGGTGCTGCTCTGCTTTGTATTCACTTCTTTGTGATGCCCCAGTGTTTTCCAGAACATGGCATTTGTGAACAGAGCCGCACGGTTTGAACCCCTCTCCAGCCCCGCCACCCCCAGCCTCTCTTGAAAAGAAAGTCTCCCGCCCCTCCGCCCTCTGTTCTCTGGGCACCTGGGCACCGTCCAGGGCAGGTCCACATGCAGCAGGTGTGGGCCAGGTCCTCGGGGACTCCCTTCCACCCTCCTGAGGATCGCACTCTCTGGTCCTCTGCAGAATGAACGACAAAATCAGGACACTCTTCTCTAACCTGGGCAGTACCTATGCGCAGCAGCTTGGCTTCCGGGACAGCTGGGTCTTCTTAGGAGCCAAGGACCTCAAGAATAAAAGCCCCTTTGAACAGGTGGGTTCCTGGCTGCTCCTATCACAGTGAAGGGATTGTCCATCCGGGGCAGATGTCCGGGGTGGGATGGGTGGATGGAGATACCCTGCTGTTGGGGGGAGTCGCCCTGCATAGTGAGGGTTACCCATTTCCATTCTCTCCAGTTCAGAGTGGTCCAATTAGACAAACCCACCACCTCTGCTGTTTTATAAAAGGTGGGTCACGTGTGAATTCACAGATGTTTAGAAAAGTACCCAAAAAGAAGGGCAAAGGGAATATGGAGGTGACACCTGCCCCACAGGGGGAGGGGTGCTCAGCAGGGAGCTTCTGGTCCCAGCTGTGACCTTGGTAAGACCCTTCCCCTTGGGGCCTCAGACTGCCTGCCCTAAGTCCCTGCCTCAGCTTCCTGCGGAGAGTGGACTGTCACCAAGAAGGGGACGCCAGGAGCCCCACTTGCACATGAGGAAGTCAGGAAGGGTCCCCAGCGTGGGCTCGAGGTGCCCAGCGGAGGGCAGCCCTGCACTGTGGGAGTTCCAGGAGCATCACAGGAGGAGGGCTGGACAGAGGTTGGGGCCACCAAGGGCAATGCTGTGCCTTCTCCGCCTGCCAGCCTCCACGGGTCCCCACCTGGGAGTGATTTCAGAAACCCCAAGGAGCTGGCCAGGCCTTCCCCAGCAAGAGGGCAAGGCTAAGAAGGGTCAGCACACCGTGGAGAGCTGATGCTGACCAGAGGGCACCAGGGAGCCATGGGAGGCTGGAGGAGAACTTGCATTCTGGGAGGGTCTCTGCTCAGGCCGGCGCTGAGCACACTTCAGCAAGCACTGTGCCGTGCTCACAGTGAGAAGGGTGATGATCCTCTCAACCCACAGATGAGGAACCAGCCTGCATGGTCTCGGGCCTGGGCCTGGTTCCCATGCAGGTCTGCCCGCCCTGCTTAGATGTCCTGCACCCGGGCTGGGCACTGAGAATGACCTCAGAGGGACCCAGCAGGCTGGGAGGAGCCGGTGCAGTCATCAGTAGCCTGCCCGACTGCAGCCTGGCGGGCTCAGGGTAGGCAGAGGGGACGATGGCAGACAGGTGCCAGATGCCCCGCAGCGTGCCCACCATGGGGCTGGAAGGGTTTTTTCCCCGTTTGAGGAATGTTGGTTTGGTTTCATGTGTTTCTGCAAGGATGTGTTCAGATCACTAGAAATTGAGTCTTACAACAGGACAGGTTCAGGGTGGCCCGTGTTGGAGGAGAAATGAGGCCGTCCGCAGCGCTGGGAGCAGAGGCTGGGCCTCCAGCACCCGGATCCTGGGAAGAGGCTGAGGCAGCCCTGGAGGGGCAGGTGCCGGTCCTCCTTGGAGAGGAGGGTCCAGACCCATCAAATGTGGCCAGAGAGCAAAGTGGAAGGACGGAGGCAGGGAGGGAACCTAGCTGGGTCTTCCACCTGCCACGTGGGGTCAGCTGCCCAAAGACCACGATGAGCAGACCCAGTCCTTTGTACCTCGGTGTCACAGAAGCAAGCATCAAGAGTTTCTTTTGTTCTTCCTAAGAGGCTGTTTGGATCATTCCAAAGGGATTTTACCCACTTGGCGTTTTTCTCCCATAAACCAAGCCTGAGCATTGTAAACCCATCTAGATTTATGAGTTGTAACCATTCATATTTCGCCTGGGTGACCACAGGCAGTGGCTTTAGCTCTCCGCGCCTCGGTTTCCCCATCTGTGGAGTGGGACGGTATCAGCATGTGCTTGCTAGGACCACTGTGCAGATTAAACGTATAACGTGCTTTAGAACAGAGCCTGGCGCTCAGCCGTGCTCACGAGCCACTGGATTCATCTTGTCATTATTCTTGTCTCTGAGATGTCCTAGAAGGGCTGAAAGGGAAATTGGAGGGGCCGCTGAAGCTGTCGAAGGCCGGCACCCGGGCCTCGGTGCCCCGTAGGACAAGGCAGCCAGTACCTAGGCTCTGAGCCTCTGTCCCCCATCTATGAGGCGGGGCTGTGGGGAGGACTCAGTGAGACCCAGCACAGATGAGGTGCCCTGCGCAGCGTCCCCACTGTCCGCACCTCTCTTTCCTCTCTAGTTCTTAAAGAATAACCCAGAGACCAACAAGTATGAAGGGTGGCCGGAGCTGCTGGAGCTGGAGGGCTGTGTGCCCCGGAAGGTATTTTAGGGGGACTGTGGCCCATTCTGGACCAGGGGCCTGAAGAAGCTTCTGCCTGACTCGAGCGCTGGAGCCCAGGGATGCTGGGGCCACTGGCGGGAGGAGCAGGTCTCAAAGGAAGAGGAGGCAGCACCCGCGTGGGAAATGCTGGCTGTCCCCGCACAGCGTGGCTCGGCCCCCTCTGCACAGTCAAAACACTCCCAGGCCCTGTGACGTCCATCCTCAGGAACGCCCATCCCAGGCTCCTTCCGAACCAGCTGTTTATGGAGAGAACAGGGGGCTCTTGTCAGGAACTGCCAGTAGTCGGCCCTGAGGAAGGACTGGCTGCCCACACTTGAGCAAAATTAAAGTTTATTTTTGCTGATTTTGAATCGACTTTCTGACCACTTGAATTGCCTCGTTTCTCCCTGGGAATGAATTGGACCTGACTCAGCCTGTGCCATGGGTCTGGACAGGTTGGTGACAGCTTGGGACACACTGGTAGGCAGCGGGAGTAGAACTGGGCTTTCCAGGGATTTCCTGTAGGCATGGAAGGATCTTTGGTGCCCAGGGAATTATGGAAGATGGACAAGAACAGGGAGAGCCAAAGGACAGGACACAGAGCATATCATGTTGTTTGCACAAGAACTGGAGGAAATCCAGAGCTGGAGAGGTAGGTGAAGGGGACAGATTGGGGACAGAGTGGAAAGAGGGGCCGCAATGGGGAGTGGGCTTCTGGGGAGACATCCTACCCAGCCTTAGTGTCAGGTTCACTCCAAACCAACCCCAAGACAGAAATTCAAGTGCAGGTCAGGCACGGTGGTGCCCATCTGTAATCCCAGCAGCTCAGGAGGCTGAGGCAGGAGGATCACAAGTTCAACGCCAGCCTCAGCAACTTAGCAAGAACTTGTCTCAAAATAAAAAAACAGAAAGGGCTGGGGATGTGGTTAAGAACCTCTGGGTTTAATCCCTGTACAAAAAAAAAAAAAAAAAACCAAAAACCTCCTAGCATTCATGTGGAAATGGGAAAGGAGGCAGGGAGGCAGGGAGGCCAGTGAGCAAGCTTCTGTGTCCTCCAGGGACCAGAAGACTAGAGGTGCCCACCCCAGGAATATTGAGAAGGTAAAATGGGTAAGATGGTAAGACTGAAACGAAGTTTTTTCATCAGGGTAGACATCCTTGAAGAATCTCTGCAGGCTGATCATGAACTTGAGACTTGTCTTTACCTCCCTGCTCCCTGTCAACCTGCGCCCACCCCAAGCTTCCACAGAGAAGGGAGGGTGCGTCGCTGGTCCCTCAGCCACAGCCAGACTTTTCCACAACTGTAATTCCGGTCCTCACCAGCAGGCGGCAGCCCAAGCTAGAAAGGGAAGGTGGCACACAGGGCAGGAGACCTGCCCCCAAGGAACGGACCCTGCAGTGGGTGGTGGGTGTGGACCCCGCAGTGGGTGGTGGGTGTGCATTGGGAATCTCTCTTTACCACACGCTGCTTATTTCAACCTCACAGCACTGTGGGGTAGGAAAATGAGGTTCAGAGAGGTCAAGTGACTTGTCCAATGTCACACAGGCAAGGCCATCTCAGAATAAGGATTGGAATCCCAGCTTGCCTCTACCACTACTTGAAATGGGTCCTTCGGATTACCTTGCCCAAAAAGCACTTTGAGATAAACAGTGTTTCCCCTTCTCCCTCCTCCCTTTCCCCTTGCTCCTTTGCCCCACAATCTAGCTCCTCCAGAATGCATTCGGAGACTTCTGGGGATGGCGGACAGCAGGATCGCTTTGGGAGGATGGAAGAGGAATGGCGGGAGGGATTTTAAAACCCTGTCACACTGTAAGAACCCTTGCTTTTCCTCAAGGTTATGGGTCACGGAGGAGCAGATGGAGAAAGAGGCATGGAGAACCCCCAGTCCTTGGCCACCACCAAACGTCACCCCTAGCTCACCCGTGCAACTCTCTGTGGTGGGTGCCATGCTAGGCTCCAGGCCACTCCTGACCCTCCTGCCACACCATGTGGTCTGGATGTCACCTTGGGACCCTAACCTTCCCCAAAGCTGGGCTTCAGAGCCCAGCTGAGGGCTCCGTGGACCACGCTCCCCACGCAGCCTGTAAGTCACTCATGAGGACTGCGAGCAGATGGGGAAAGATTAACAAACAGGCAAGCTCCTCCCTCCTCCCTCCACCAAGGCCAAGCTGGTGGGTGGCTCCGGGATGTCTGCCAAACGAGCTGGATCTTCAGGGTTGACTTTGAGCATTTTTACGGCTCCAGCTGACTGCCAATTTCCTCATGGCCCTTTACGATCTTGCGAGCTCCCTCCCTCCTGCAGGGGAGAAGCTGCACCCAAGTCAGGACCGCAAAGGAGCAGCGGCAGCCGGGGCAGGCTGGGCCCAGAAAAGGGGCGGAGGAATAAGCCACGTGTTTGCTCGGCCAGAGAAGTCATTGGGGTAAGAAATATAGTAACAGCAATAGCAATAGAATTAATAATTGCCATGCAATGAGCTCTCATTATGAGCCCGGGGCTGTTTAGCATATTACATACTTAAACCATTTCGTTTAATCCTCCATCTTTTTTTTAATGATTTAATCCTGGAATGCTTTCCCACTGAGCCACATCCCCAGCCCATTTTATTTTTTATTTTGATACAGGGTCTCACTAAGTTGCTTAGGGTCTCACTAAATTGCTGAGACTGGCCTCAAACCTCTGATCCTCCTGCCTCAGCCTCCCAAGTTGCTGGGAACACAAACATGTGCCACTAGAGCTGGCTCCATCATTCCTTCTTATTTGTTGAATGCCTACAATGTGCCAAGCACTATTCTACACCCAGCAGGTAAACGGATCAACCAGACAGACCAGGTCTCAGCTTTTGTGGCAGGGAAGACAGAAATTATTCCATTTCAATTGCCTAGTGCTGCGAAAAACAGAATAAACAGCGTCTGGGATGCTGCTTTGCACAGGAAGTCAGAGCAGGCGCCTCTGAGAAGGTGAGGACTAAGCCCAAAGCAGAAAAAAGAATCGTGCAAAGATCGGAACTGAGAGCGGGAGGGAGGGACATTCAGGCAAAGGCAGGGCAAGTGCAAAGGCCCTGGGGTGCCTGGACAGGCGCTGTGACCCTGGAACCATCTGGGGAGAGGGGAGGGCATGAGGTCCTGGAGGCCAGCAAGTCCTGCTGGCTCAACCCTGTGGATGCAGGGTGTCCCGTCTGTTGGCCTCTGCCCGCGAGGACAGGAAAGAACGGCAAGTGTTCCCCACTCCCGCTCCCAGGAGAGGGCCCTGTACTGAATCAACACAGTGGGGATTTTTGTTTTGTTTTGCTCCAGGGATTGAACCCAGGGTGCTCGACCACTGAGTCACATCCCCAGTCCTTTTTTATTTTTTTATTTTGAGACAGCATCTCCCTAAGTTGCTGAGGCTGGCTTTGAACTTGCCATCCTCCTGCCCCAGCCTCCTGAGCCACTGGGATTACAGGCGTGCACCGTCACACCAGGCTAACCCCATGCAATTAACAGCACCGTATCGCTGCTGTAGGGAACGCTGCCTTCCAGACACTCTGCCCCGAGCTCACAGGAACTATTTCACTTCAACCTCATTATACTGTGGGGCGAGTTGATTGTTTCCCTTGGTCATGGGTGAGATCATAAAACAGCGGGTGACAGGATCCAACTTCTGTTGTAATAGAAAGATGGCTTCGATTCATATACCTCCACTTTTCAGCCCTGTGCAGACAAGTGATATTCTCTCTTTCCCTCTCCGCCCCCTCACACACACACACACACACCCCAAAAGACAGTTTCAGAGAGGTCAAACCATGACCTAAGGCCACACAGCCACACAGAGCTACAGTGCAAGAATTCAAGTCCAAGGTAGCTCCAGTGTTCATCTCCGACCCAGGCTGCTGTCAAGAAGGAAGGGATGTTGAGTAAGGAGGGAGCCTGCCAGGGCACTTTTAGAACTTGGCCTTGGGCCTAGAATCCAGCCTCCAGATATTTTCCTGGACTCAGGCCAGAGCAACTGCCCTGCAGCCTCCCTGTAGGCAGGCTGCCTGTTGGCTGGAGGAGTCTGCTCTCAGAGTTTCTGCTCAAGGAGAGCTCAAGGCCACCCGTGTCCTCAAAGGTCAGTTATTAATGGGTCTGTTCAGCTCAACATTGACAGCCCCACAGAAGCCAGTGCTGAGCCCTGCACCCCGATACCCCAGGCAGCCTCCACGGTCTGAACCTGTCTGCAGAGCACTGCCCAGTCAGGCAGCAAGGCCACACCTGAGCACTGCCCAGTTTCTCCTCCACGTTCCCAGTTTCCCTGCCTGAGAGAAGCAGGCATCTGGGAGGTGAGGAGCCAGCCATGGGGACCCCAGAAGGGCCGGGGGGCCTCCCAGGGCCTGGCGGCTCCTCTGTCAGGATCAATCGCCCTAAGCCTGTCTGAGGAGCACCAGGCTTAGCAGCAGCTGAGAAAGCTGCCTTCTGCCTGGGAGAATGAGCCGCGAGAAGACTGGGGACCCTGGCTCCTGAGATCCCCACCAGCAGGGAGGACCCCTGGCCCAGCCCCGCAGGCCATGGGAGCAGTTCAGGGAAAGAAGGTAGGCGCCCCCAGGCACCCTGTCCTCACCGGATGTGGGAGGGAGGCTGGGCCTACCAGCTGGGAGCCCAGCCACCTGCCTCAGGGCCTCAGCCAGCTCTGCCACCAGCCCCAAGCCCCGTTCACAGCTGAGATTTTCCTCCGCAAACCTGGATAGGGTTCAGGGCAAAACCCACGTCTGTGGTCTCCATTTCTAGGACAGAACCAGGGGGGCCCAATCTCTCTGGCTTCCTGGACTTAGGCACACACGTCTCTAATTCTCAGAATTTATGCTCCCTGGGCACCCCCTCCCTGTCCCTCAAGGGACAAGATAAAAATAATAATAATAATGATAATGATAGTGAATTGGCCAACCAGCTGTTTCCAGATGTAGGGTGGTGGGCATATAATTTAAGCTGTACCTCATTTCCTCATCTGCAAAATATGAATAGCAGTCACCGCCTAATGGCTCATTGTGAGAGTTTAATGAATTAAAACATGTAACGGATTCAGAAGAGTGCCTGGCACCTGACATGAGCTCTACTCTATTACTAGAATTATAGCCAGGGTGGTGGCCACGCCTGTAATCCCAGCAGCTCAGGAGGCAGAGGCAGGAGGATCACAAGTTCAAAGCCAGCCTCAACAACTTAGCAGGACCTAAGCAACTTAGACCCTGCCTCAAAATAAAAAATAAAAAGGGATGTGGTTTAGCAGTTAAACACCCCTGGGTTCAATCCCTGCTACAAAAAAAATAAAAAAGAAAAAAAAATATATATATATATACACATATTCTCCTTCAGCCTCTGAGTCTAGGCTCTGAGCTGGGGTTTGCAGAGAGTTCAGCTTGGACAGTGTGGGTCTCTGCATTAGTATTATCCGGTGGGGAGCTGGAGGGAGCCCACTAAACAGTTAACTTCCTGGGGCCACTCGGACCTCCGGGATCAGTCTCTGGGGGCGGGGCATCGGCGCAGGGCTCTCAGGGACCGCTCACAGGGTCACTGCGCATGTCCAAGTGGACCCAGGGCTGCAGGTCCCAGCCTTAGCCTGCTGCTCCTCTGGACCTCAGCTCCTTTTCTGTAAGTTGGGGCTGGAAGGGTCTCACGGGAGGTTCGTGAGAGGATGCCTGGCACCTGAGGGTCCCTGATAAACAGGGCCCTGATGACCTCATCTATGAGTAGGAGGGCGCTCAGGCTCTCAGGCACGAGCTAGTGCAGAAAGGAGGCGACACAACCCAGTCCCCGCCCAACTCCAAACTTCACCCCTCCAAGCCCGTCGCCCTCCCCCGTCCTCCGCGACTTCATTTGCTCGCACCCTGAAGGCCCACAGACAACCGTGCATGCGGTACCCGGTGCCAGGCCCCGTAGGGAGCTGGGGCCAAGGATGCAGAGCCGTGCCCTGGCCCTCGAGGCCTTCGCCGTCGCTGGGGACCCTGCAGGCAGGCCAATGAGGAGAGCAGGGACCACCAGCCAGCAAGTGCTTGAGTGCGAGCTGGGCTTTGCCTGGAGTCTTGCACCTGGTCCCTGCGAAGATTCAGGCCACTCAGAGCCCACCTCGAGCCAGGACTCCGTCTCGCTGGCTGCTCCCTTCCCTGGAGGAGGCAAGGATGGGTGCTGCGCAGTCCCATCATGGGGTGGGCGGAGCAGAGGTGAAATACGGTGTTGTTTCCATCCATCCTAGGCAGTTAGGTGTTGTTTCCATCCATCCTAGGCAGTTACAGACTTCCGGGGCCTCCCCTGGACTTTAATCTGCAAACACACCCCTGCTCCTATTAAGGTTTCTGCAAAGATCAAATCAAGGTGTTTCTACTGTATGGAAGTAATGTCGTTAACACTGTTTGCAAAATTCCAGAAGCTTCAGAAACTGACCCACTCAACTACAGAGTTGAGTGCAAGCCAGATATCCTGGGTGGGAGCCTTATTTTTATTTATTTGGTTTTTTTTTTCATACCAGGGATTAACCTAGAGTGCTTAACCACTGAGCCACATCCCCAGCCCTTTTTAATTTTTATTTTATTTTATTAGGGTCTCCCTAAGTTGCTTAGGGCCTCACCAAGTAGCTGAGGCTGGCTTTGAACTTGCAATCCTCCTGCCTCTGCCTCCTGAGCTGCTGGGATTGCACCCAGCATAGGAGCCTTATTTTAAGCCCTTGCATTGGATAGCGATGTTGCCGGTCCTTAGACAGCAATGAGTCCAGAAAACCAACATCCCTGCACCTCAGACACCAGCTGTTCAGAGACCAACAGAGTCTGGGCACGCCATGCTCCAGCCCCAGGATAGAAGAGGGGACCACAGCTTCCAAGAGCTGGACCTGCACAGGTTCCCAGGCTGTGACCCTAAGTCCACCTTTTAAAGGGGTGACACTAAAGAAAAGCCATTCAAAGATACGCTGATATTTAAAAAAAAAGCATTAGTGAGGACAGCTGTCTGGCAGAGCAATCTGGACATGAATAGACTCATTCATTCTTCAGACAGCTCTTGGAGGTGGATAGCTTTATTACCCAAAAAGCAGAGGCGTGGAGAGGTTACACAAGACTCGAGGTCATCCAGCCAGTAATTGGTGGAGCTGAGGTTTGAATCAGGCGGTCTAGAGAGCTTGGCCACCAGCAATGAGCAGCCCTGCTCAGGGAGATCTCCTGAGCAGGCACCGTGTTCAGATCCCCTGGGACCCACTGGGGCCACTTGCTCAACCTCTCGGAGCCTCAGCATCCTCATCTGTTCAACTGATAATGACTTGGCCTCCCACAGGAGGCTGGGTGAGGTGTCTGGCACACAGTAGGTGCTCAGGGACTGGAGGATGGCACGCAGCTGCTGCTCAGGAGGCTGCCGGAGAAGCTGTAATGGGGGAGCTGTAGCCTCCCCCACCCCCAAATCTCATGGCTCTCTTCCAGTTCCCCCAAGTTAGAGATACTAGTGACTGCATACGAATAATTTACATATTGAGATTGCTAGGTTCATGCACCTGCCTGGGTGCATTTGGGGTTCTCATGGGAGTCAACTGTACTCTACGGCATTGGGCACCCCCCTTTTCCCCTGTCTCCTCCCTGCCTTTCTCTCACCCCGCTTCATAGCTATAGTCCCCCACAGCTAATGTGTCACTTCAGACTTGGTGGGTCTACTTAATAAGCTTGAGGAACTTTCATGCTATCTTAGGTTTTATTCTAGCTTCACATAAGAGAAAAAACATTCGACCATTATGTCTCTGGGTTTGGCTTATTTCACTCAGCATCGTTTTTTCCATTTCTATCCATTTACCTGCAAAAGCCATAATATTGTTTTTTCTAAATGCTGAGTTGAACTCCATGGTGTATATATACTACAGTTTTTGGATCCATTCATCCAGTGAGGGGCATCAGCGTTGGTTCCATAGTTTAGCTGTTGTAAATTGAGCTGCTATGAACATTGACGTAGCTGTGTCTCTGTGGTATTCCGATTCTAGCTCTTCTGGGAAAATTCCCAGGAGTGGGATAACTGGGTCGTATGGTGGTTCCATCCCTGATTGTTTGAGGAGTCTCCACACTGCTTTCCAGAGTGCCTGGACCAGTTTGCAGTCCCACCAACAGTGAGCTAGTGTTCCGATCTCCCCACAACCCTTTCAGCATCTGTTAATGTTCGTGTTCTTCATTTTCGCCATTCTGATTGGAGTGAGGTGGAATCTCAGTGCAGTTATTTTTTTTTTTTTTTTTGTAAGAAAGAAGGACAGTGATAGAGAGAGAGAGAGAGCACGCATCGATTTTATTTTAGTTTTTCATGGACTCCTTTGCTCGGACACTTCATTGTGTGTGTGGTGCTGGGGTTTGAACCCGCGTACTTGTGTATGCCAGGCAAGCACCGTAACCACTGAGCCACTGCTCCAGCCCCACTCAGTGCAGTTTTGACTTGCACTTCTCTGATTGCCCATGACATAGAACACTTTCTCCTAGATCTTTTGGTTTTTGAACTTCCCCGTTGAAAAGTTTCTATTTAGTTCCATAGTCCCTTTATTGATTGGAGTGTTTGTGTTTTTGGTGTTAAGTTTTCTGAGTTCTTTTTATATTCTGGATATTAGACCCCTGTTGGAGAGGTAGCAGGCCAGCATTCATCTACCTTTAAAGAAAGTTTCCTTGCCTGAAACGAGAGGCACAGGAGAGAGAGGCTCAGGAGAGAGAAATGCAGGAGAGAGAGGCACAGGAGAGGCAGGCACAGGAGAGAGAGGCGCAGGAGAGAGGGGCGCAGGAGAGGCAGGCGCAGGAGAGAGAGGCACAGGAGAGGGAGGTACAGGAGACAGAAATACAGGAGAGAGAGGCGCAGGAGAGAGAGGCGTAGGAGAGAGAGGCACGGGAGACAGGATGAAATTTGATGGCTGGCCTGAAGGTAAATGTTCATTCTGACAGAGATGACAGCATAAGGCTGGCTCCCGGGACAGCAAACCCCAGGGACGATGACAGGCGTGCCTGGTACTCAGGGCTGCCCAGCCCAGCAGTGTGAATCTCCGCAGCCTACACCAGATGGTCACCCCAGGCTGCTTCTCTGAGGGACACAGGGCTAACACCCTGCTGCACGTGCTGGGTGGAGCCACAGCTGAGCCCCCAGGCACAGGGTGGACCGGAGGGGAGTGAGGAGAGAGGAGAGCACACCCTCAAAGGCAGAGCCCCTGTCCTGCCCCCTAGGATGCTTCCAGCTCCCCAGCCTTGGCTCATTCACACCCACCAGAAGCCCCCCAGCTTTTTTTTTATAAGAGAGAGAATCAGTTTTATTTAGTTTTTCACGTGGCCCTCGTTGCTCCAACACTCTGTTGTGTATGTGGTGTTGGGGTTCGAACCTGCGTCCTCACACATGCCAGGCAAGCGCCATACCCACAGAGCCACCGCTTCAACTCAAGACCCCACAACTTCTATCGCAGACCAACACCTGGCTGTGTCCCAGGCCCGGCGCCCGCCCCATCTGTCCTTGTCGGCCTCAGACCGGGGTGCCTCGAGGCCTGGCCTACGCCTGCGCTGACAAACAGGCCACCTGAGGAGTCACAGCCGCAGAAGGAAGACACCAGCTGCTGAGCCAACCCCGCGGCTCTTCTCCCGCTCCAGCACCCCTAGAACCCAGTCCAGCACAGGCTCCCACGCTGGGCCACTCCACCCTCCAGGGCTGCACCGGACACCGCTGGCTTGGGCCTCCGCGGTTCCCTAGGCCTCGGTCCTGTCTGACGCTGAGCTAGGATTCCTCATATAAATCACACAAATGTCCCCCATTTCACAGGTCAGGACACTAAGACTCAGAGGTCACCAGCAGGAGCTGGCTGGGCCAGCAGCTGCAGGGAAAGCAGGCCAGCCACGCAGCGCTCGTTTGGGGGTGCTTGGGTCTCCTGAGCACCCTCATTATCCAGGAGAGGAAACAGGCCCAGCTTTAGAGGTGAGGTTCCCTGGAAACCACTGGCAGAGGGGACGTGGCCACGCTGGGTCAAGCAGAGTCTCTGGTACCTATTCGCTGGGTCACGTCCAAGCCTGTTTCCTTATTTGTAAAGTAGGAATAAAAATGTCACCTTTGCTACTGCTGGTGTGGGCACTGAATGGGAGGACGCCAGCCGCGCCTTGTACGAATGTGTCCCTGTGAGCCTCAGTTTCCCCATCTGGTGACTGGAGAACCTAAGTGATTCCCCACGCCCCTCCCCAATCATGGTAAAAATGACAAACTCCAGGTATCTTTTGGGAGAGGGTTGGCACCTTTTTGGACCTTTCAGATGGAGCCCAGAGATGAAGTTCAGGGCACTGACCTTGTCCCTTTGATCTTATGAGGACACAGTGTAAAATAGAAATAAAGGGTCCCTTGTTCAAAATTTTCTTTTTCTTTTTTTTTTTTTCCAGAAAGTTGTTCAAATTTTTCTAAGAATCTCTCTAGTCAGGCATGGTGGCACATGCCTGTAATCCCAGCAGCTTGGGAGGCTGAGGCAGGAGGATCACAAGTTCAAGGCCAGCCTCAGCCTTAGTGAGGCCCTAAGCAACTTAGCAAGACCATGAATCAAAACAAAAAAATTTTAAAAAAGGGGGGGGCTGGGGATGCGGCTCAGTGATTTAGCGCCCCTAAGAACCTCAGGACATCAACAGCAGAGCATCCAACCAAGCCTGGGCCCTGCTGAGCTCAGAGCCCATGCACCTGTGAAGTCACTCGCCCAGAGAGCAGGCTTAGTCCTCCATGCTGGCCAAGGACGTCTGTGCATGGAAGGCCACATCCCTGAGGGCTGTGGGACCAGGCACCGCACGCAGGCTGCGGTTGTGAACATGGCTTTCCAGATCCTGGACTCTGTTAATCCCCTGGATTTGACAGTCCCTGGCTGTTTTCCTCCCCGGCCTGAGCACATTGGTCCTAAGTCACTATGAACTGACCCACCCTGAGAATGGCCTGGGTAGAAACTCTGAAAGACTTATAGCTGAAATGTCTTCCCCAAGGACAGAGGGTGGGGCGAGGCAGCAGCTGAAATGCGCATTTCAGGGCAAGCAGAGTGACGTGAGAGAAGGCAAAAAAGGACATAACCTTCCCGGCCCTTGAGACTTCCCAGTGAGGCTTCCATCCTCCTCCGCCTCCTGATGCCTTCAAACTGGAGCTGAGCGCCCAGGGATGCCTCGAATGGACGTAGAAGCTGCTGGGCACTGCACAAAAGCACCCATGGGGTTAGAAGGGGGTCGAGCTCCCCAGGGATCCCAGGGCACCAGGGCCACCGTCCCGACTTCCCCAGCTCAGGACGAATGCCATCATCCTCTCCCAGCTCTCCAGCCTCTCCACTGCAGAGCACGGCTGTGAATCATCCTTAGTTCTTGATTTACACGCAAGGGGAGGGAGATGGGCTTAGTTCTCAGTCTACCATGGGATCCCCAGAGCAGATAGTAGGAGGGAAGGGAGGAGGGAGGAGGCTGAATTCCTTTGAAGTAACTCAGGGGTAGAGTTGAAGGCCAAGCTCAGCAGAGATCTGCAGAACCTCAGGCTGGGGGCTGGGTCCCTCAGGCTCCCACTTCCCCACCATCCACTCCAATGGCTTTAAGACCCAGATGCTACAGTCCCCACCCTGCCTCTACCTGCAAATGCGCTCCGCACACACTCACACACACTACACGCACGCACGCACACTCTCACACACACCACACACATGCATGCACGCACACACTCACAACACACACTCTCTCACACAGACACTCACACAGACACCCTCTCCCTGTACAACTTCCTGCCTGGTGCCAAACTCCTCTTGCTTTTCCATCTTTCATTCAGCAAATGCTGGCTCGGCGCCTGGCGGGTCCCTGGGTGGCAGACACTGCAGAAGACGGGTACAGGGACCAAAGCCCTGCATCAGGTGCAGAGCCCAGCGGGCAAGAAAGAGCCCCAGCAAGGGCAGGACAGGTGTCGGGTGCTCCGCTGAGGGAGCTCAGAGGAACCAGGCAGCTGGGGAAAGGCACTGGGTGCCCCAGCATCACCTGAACGATGCAGACTGTCAAGGTCGGCTCCTGCCCGGCCCAGGCTTCCCATGGGAGTTTCCGTCCTCCTGAGCCTGGCGGTGGGGTGGGGCTGCTGGGCGACCTCCCAAGGAGCCTCCCCCGCTCCCCTGCCACAGCACCCGCCACCAGCAACCCGGTGCCTGCTTCAGACTCTTCAGCCAAAGAGGAGTCTTCCTCTCTCTTCTTTTCTTTTGCTCACTTATTCAGAATAGAGCTGAGAAAGAAAGAGACCCGCAGGGGCTGGAGCGGTGGCTCAGCAGCTGGACCCGGGTTCAAACCCCAGCACTGTGTACACAACTAAGTGTCGGAGCAACAAAGGCCACGTGAAAAACTCAATAAACTCCATCCTCTCTCTCTCTCTTTAAAAAAATAAATAAAATTTTAAAAAGAAAGAAAAAGACTGAAAGGGAGGAAGAGGTGGAAGGAGAATGGCCCTGGGGGAGTGGAATGAGAAACCCCAAGCCCCTCCTGCCTTCCTGGGACCCCTGCTCCCACCCCACTGCTTTATGACCTCAGAGAGGACAGCAGGAGTCGGGATGCGGAGGCGAATCTCATTTCCCATAGAACTTATGTCAGTTAATTTCCCTACTTCATATGCCTCCTCTTCATCCACTCTTCCTGGTCCACTCACATAAAAAACACCTTCACCTCCGAGGCGCTGAGTGACCTTGGGTAAGACAGTCTCCCTCTCTGGGCTCCAAGTTTTTTCCCACATCAAAGCAGGTGTGGGAGCTGCACCAGTCACTGGTTTAGGGGTAAAATGAGTCAGGGTTAAAATTATCCCCCAAGGGTCAACCCTATCCCCCCGGATGTAGAGCCAGGACCTGTGAGGTGTCATTGGTCCCTCTCGGCAGCCAGGGATGTTTTCCCATTTCACAACACAAGATCATGCTGTGTGTCATTCCAGCAACTCAGGAGGCTGAGGCAGGAGGATCACTAGTTCAAAGCCAGCCTCAGCAACTCAGCAAGGCCCTAAGCAGCTTAGCAAAACCCTGTCTCAAAATAAAATATAATAAGGGCTGAGGATGTGGCTGAGTAGTGAAGCACCCTGGGGTTCAATCCCTGGTACTAAAAAGAAAGAAAGAGAGAGAGAGAGAGAGAGAGAGAGAGAGAGATAAAGAATCAGGCTGCGTGGAAGCAGCAAGAGCCAAGGCCGCCCTGCACCTTTCTTCTGATCCTTCATTTTCATCTGCGAACAAGAGCACCTTGGGCTCCCGCAGAGTCCTCCCCCGAAACTAGCCACACAGGTGTCACTGTCTGCATTTCACCAAGGCAAAAAGCCAGGCTCACAGAGCCAGCAAGACTGATGGGAACCGACCCTGGGCACCGCTGGCCCCCAGCCCCTGTGCCTGCTGACGCGTTTCCCAGGCTTTGGGATGGAGCTGTCCATCTGCGGCCAGAGTAAATCTTCCCTGTGCGGTAGAGTTACCAGGCCCCCTTGGGAGCCTTGCTAAAGAACAGGCTTCAAGCTCAGAGGAATCTAATTTCTCTCCTGAAAGGACCAGGAGGTGGGGCAGGAGGGGGCCGAATCAAAGCCCGCTTTCCTGCAGGCAGAAAACCAAAAAACCAGCTCCCTCTCTGGGCCCAGGGATCAGATCAGCTTTCAGAACATTGTGTCCTAAACTGTGAGCCAGGGGCTTTGTTCAAGGGAGAGATCAGATCTCAGAGGCTGGGGTGGAGGGAAAGGGTGAGGCACTTTCTTTTGTCCTCTAAATTTTAAGTCCTAGAGACCCGTTCAGGGAAGCTGGGAGAACCAGCTTGGTCTTGATGGCATCTTGCCTTTTTCTTGGTACTGGGGATTGTTGAATCCAGTGGTAGTTAACCGCTGAGCCACATCCCCAGCCCTTTTTATATTTTATTTTGAGACAGGGCCTCGCTGAGTTGCTGAGGCTGGCTTTGAACTTGTGATCCTCCTGTCTTGGCCTCCCGAGTAGCTGGAATTACATGCGTGCACCACCTTGCCCAGATTCACTCGGTATAAAATATTGGAATGTTCACAGGGACCACAAGAGAAAGGGCTTAGTGCCATCTCAGTGACGTCTTGCTCTTAAGATAGCTCAGATGGAGACCAAGGGCAAAGCAGCCTCAGGACCTGCAGCGAGTCAGGTCCATGAGTCAGGTCCATGACTTGAGGGGCCATCTAAGCTCTTGTCTCTCTCCACCAGAGCTCCTCCTGGGAACGCCTTGGAGCACTCTGGCTTGTACCAGGCAGCAGATGCCCCTGGAGAGTCCTGCCGTGGGCCTCCGGGCCTCAAGGTCAATCCTTGAGCACGTGAGTGACCTCAGGTGAGGTGACACATCACTGAGGCAAACAACAGAAATCTGCTCACCCACAGGGCTGGAGGCTGAAAGCAAAAGGCCTCAGCAGGGCCGCGCCCCCTGGAAAGCTCTGGGGGACCTACCCCAGGCCTTGCTCTTAGCCGCTCATGGGGGCAGCAATCCTGGCCATCCTTGGCTCCTTCCGGACTCTACTTCCACCCTCGTAGGCCACTGTCCCTGTATGTCTGTGTGTCCCTTCTTGGTGACATCTGCAAAGACCTTTAGATCCAAATAAGGTCACATTCGCAGGTACGAGGTGCCAGGACTTCAGTGCATCTTTCTGGGGGAGGCAGTTCAACCCCAAGCAGTGACCCCACCCCCAGCCCACTAGGCCCCTGGGTATGGTGGACACGCTTCTGAGACACCAGAGAGTCCAAGCTGCTCTGGGTGAGCCCGTCTGCCCTCCGCCAGTTTCTCTCAGGAGGCCTCAAGTTCACACCGGTGATCCCATCAACTCGGAGGCTGAGGCCAGAGGATCGCAAGTCCAAGGCCAGCCTCAGCAACTTAGCAAGGCCCTACGTAATTCAGCAAGACCCTGTCTCAAAATAAAAAATAAGAAGGGATGGGGATGAGGTGAATGGTACTGGATTTGATCCCCAGTATTGCAGAAAAAAAAAATTCCCAAAGTTCTAACTTGCCATGAATAGGATTCATGTGTGTCATCCGTGATTTGCTTTTTTCTTTGAATATTATACTCCTGAGATTAATTTGCAGGATCTGGAGGAGATCTTCAAAGGTTCCACTGTATAAATGCACCACAGCTGATCTATGCACACCATCACTGATGAACACTTTGGTTGTCCCCAGAACCTCAGCCATTTCAAAAACGTAGCAGGAACTTTCTTGTGTGTGTGTCCTCTACACCTGTCTCCCAGGTGTGGGTCGAGAAGTCAGTCATATTCATTCTCTAGAAAAAGCTAAACCAAGAGGCTAAGGCAAGAGAATCAGAGATATGAGGCCAGCTTCGGCAATTTAGCGAGACCTTATCTCAAAATAAAAAAATAAAAAGAGCTGGGGATGTGGCTCAGCGGTTAAACACCCTGAGTCCAATTTCCTAATATAAAAAGAAAAAAAAAACCTAGCTCTAGCCAATGACCGTCCATCAGCAGTGTCCAGCTGCCTCACTGCCTTACCAACATTGTATATTTGCAAGCTTTCCCATTTTGTGAACCCGGGAGATACACATCAGTATCTAATTATGGGTCTTTGTTATGATTATTTTAAGACAGGCTTAGGGGTCTGCAGAAGTGGCTCAGCAGTATTGTATTGCCTGGCATGCACCAGGACCCGGGTTCGAATCCCAGCACCACATACACAACAACTAAGTGTCGGAGAAACAAAGGCCAGATTAAAAAAAAATAAATAAAACTGATCCTCTCTCACTCTCTCTCTTTAAAAAATAAATAAATAAAAATTAAAATGACAGGCTTGATTTCAAACATGATTTAGAAACCTGTGGGGTTCTCTTTTCAAGCACTCGGGGAATTTTTTAAAATGTCAACTGTGCCGTAGGTTAGAAAACAGATACAGATCCTGAAGGAACAGGATCTCAGACTCCGTAGCGTATGTCCGCAATATAATTAAAGACGGTAGCAAGTAAGAAATAAGAACAATGAGTTTATGCTGGAAACGCAAAACACTTCTAAACTGACCCAAGAAGATACCAAGAGTATCTTCAGACAGGCTGAATAATGAAACACACACGCTGGAACTGTGGGATTTGGCTGAAACAGTTCTCCCCCACCACGCTGCGCATGGAACCAGGGCCTTGGGTTTGCTAGGTGAGCTACAGGCCCCACCCCTAAAATAGCTCTTTTTTTTTTTTTCCAAGAAAGGGAGAAAAAGAGAATTGATTTTATCGAGTTTTTCACGTGGCTTTCGTTGCTCTCACACTTCGTTGTGTACGTGGTGCTGGGATTCGAACCTGTATCCTTGAGCATGCCTGGCAAGCACCATAACCTCTGAGCCACCATTCCAGCCCCCTGAAATAGTTCTTAAGAAGTTTGTAGCCTTAAATAAGTGTTCCTGACTGTTTGATAATGATTCCCCCTCAATTGTAAGTCCATGTTCCACTGATAAAAAAATAAATAAAGTAAATAAATATAGGCAAGAAGGTTGAGATTCAATTACCCAAATGTCAAAGAAGGAACAAGAAAAAATAAGAGCAGACAAGAAAGAAAGAAGGTGGATATGATCGTGAAGACCCATGTGGCCAAAAGTTGTGATTGTTTTTGTTTTTCTACACTGGGGACTGGAGCGAGGGGTCCTCTACCACTGAGCTACACCCCCAGTCCCTTTATTTCATTCTGAGTCAGGGTCTTGCTAAGTTGCCCAGGCTGGCCTCAAACTTGCCATCCTCCTGCCTCAGCCTCCTCCTGAACAGCTGGACTTCCCCACACATGTGGCTAAAAATTGGTTCTTTTCAAAAAGCATACAGAATAATAGTCCCGACTTTATGGATGAAAAGTTTTCAGCTCTCTAGGAATATCTAGAAAATATTGTAGAGACCGAATCAGGAAAGAATCCTCCATCAGAGAAGCCATGAGATCACCCCTCCTACAGGTGAGTTCTAGTAAACTTGCAGGAAATCCATCAGTTTGGTTTTCACAACATCCAGACAACAGAACATGGGAATCATTTCCCATGTCATTCACAGTGGTAGAATAACACTGACATCAAAATTAATTCAGGACCCCAAAAGAAAACCAGAAGCCGATCCACTCACACGCATCAGTGCAAACAGTAAAGACATAAACGAGTTTTAAACCTTAAGCAGGACTCTCCAATCTCACAGCCGGGACCTGGCGGCACTGAAATTATTTTCAGCCATATATTCCCAAAAGGCCTCTGTGAGCTCGGTCCAGCCCAGAAAGGCTGCGTCCTCCCTGCCCGCTCTTTGGACAGAGCCAAGCCAGAGTGAGTGGGAAATTCCAGCAGCAGGGTTTTTTTGCAGGGATGGCCCTCTGTCAGGTGGGCATCGGGGAGGAGGAGAGGTCCCAGGGTGATTGGCACTGGCCCCCCAGGGCTCCACCGTCCCAGGCTGAGGTCCTGGAGGACTGAGGGAGGCCAGCCTCCTCCTCCAAGTTCACCTATGCATTCTCGGCAACTCCTTTATTATTCTAGCTACACAGAGGGAAACTGAGGCTTGGAGTGGTGATTTCAGAGCAGGAATCTGCAGTCTTCTACCTCCACCCATCAGCACACCCAGGGAACTCAGCACATGTGGGCTGAAGCAGCAGAGAGAGCTCCCTGGGGCCAGGAGCAGGGCTTGCTCATCGACAGGCTGAGCCTCATGAGTGAGCAGAAGAGGCCCTGTCTTGGACGACCCTGGGAGGAAGCCCCTGTCTGCCGCTCGCTGGCTGTGTGTCCCTGGGAGGGTCTCTGAACCATGGTTTCCTCACTTAGGAAGGGGGCTGTGAGCTGTGAGTGAGCTGATTCCCTGGAGTCCTGTGCCGGCAGTGGGAGAGGTTGTCCTCAGGCTGTTGTCCTTTCTGCCCTGCCAGTGATGGAGCTGGTTCGGATCAGTTCATTACACATCTGTTTCTCCTGGTCCCCAGAGTAGTGAGCGTGAGCGTGACGTCAGGGTCCTAGGAGCAGCTACGGTGCCCTCCCGCTGACTTCTAAGCACTGGACACCTGAGCCAGTAAGGAAGTGGCCCTGCCCCGACCCTCCAGGGAGGAGAACGGGGTCCTCCCCAGGCCAGCGGGAGGGGGAGGCCACCCTGTAAGGAGACTCTGTCCCAGCTCGGGCACCCGCAGCCACGTCTGGGACGCACACAGCGGCTTTCCCTCCTCCCTAGCCTCTGGGTGGCTCTGGGTGGCTCTGGGGAGGGCTGGAGACACAGAAGAGGGGGCGCAGGGGAAGCCAGGGGCACCTGGTGCCAGGTGGCCTGCTGGGGACCTACGCATGGGCAGAGGGACACTGGTGGCTCAGAGTGGCCTTCCAAGGCAGGGCCAGCGGCTCCAGCCATCCCTTCACCCATGCCAGGGAGCAGACAGGACCAGGAGCACCAAGGCTGATCTGGCCTCCCGTCAGGGAAGGGCTCAGGAGATTGGTTGCTCGCGTCTGTGTTTCCCCACTTTCTACGCTGTGGGCAATGAGCGGGTATTAACGTCACAGTCAGGAGAGAACAAACTGGGGCGTGAGGTTAGGGCGCAGCCCGTTGTACCCAAGAGGAAGTGAAGGCCCAGAGAGGTTCAGCCGTTGGCCCAGGGCCACACAGCCAGACAGGGGAGGCTGGGACGGCGCCCTCTGCACTCCTGACCTCTGCGCCCGCTGGGAGCCCTGTCCTGAGGGTTTCCAGCTCCTGCATGGTGGGGCCTGGCCCTGAATGTGCCCCTCTCGTCCTGCCAGCTGCCCCTCTCCTGCGAGACCTCCCTCTCGGAGCCCTGGAGCTGCAGGTCTCGGGAAGGGGCGATGGAAAGAGGTGCCTGCTACCCCCGTTCCAGCTCCCGACTCGCTGCCTGTTCATTAATAAAAGAATGCCCGGGCTATTCTGGGCACCTGTAATTTTCTACTTGAATGACCAGGGAAGTGGCCGCCTGCCCGGTCCTCTGCCCTGCTCATGTGGCACCACAGCGGGGGAAATGTGAGCTTCGCAGCGTAACGGGATCTGCACCAGGCACCGCTGCTCATTTCCTTGGCTTTGCCCCATTCCAGAAAACCCAGGTGTCCTCCAAGAAGGCCCTGAGGGCGCAGGGACCCTGGCCTGCTGTGGATGCCAGGTGCAGGAGGCAAATCCAGTTCTGCCCTTGCCAGCCGTGGGCAAACGACTCAACCTCTCTGAGCCCCCGTTTCTTCGTCTGTGAAATGCGGCGATGATGCTACCGGGGCAGGGTATAACTTGTTTTGCTACTGTGGTCAACAGGAAGGAGCTGTTCTGGAAAGTACCTTGACCCAGGAGGCTCAGGCTCTCAAAACCAATTCTCTCCTGAATTACTGTAAAGAAAATTATTTTTTTGGAGCCAGGGGTGGTCGTGCACACCTGTAATCTCAGCAACTCAGGAGGCTGAGGATCACAAATTGGAGGCCAATCTCAGAGACTTAGCAAGGCCCTAAGCAACTTAGCAAGATCCTGTCTCAAAATAAAAAAATAAAGAGAGCTGGGGATGTGGCTCAGCGCTTAAGTGCTCCTAGATTCAATCCCCAGTACCAAAATAATGTAATAATAATAATGAATTTTTAATTAAAGATTTTATGTGGAGGAAGAGAGGATGCCTGCTATGAGTGGTACTTCCATCTCCATCCATGAGGAGGACCGACCCTTGGCTGTCCCGGGGCAGTGGACGGCAGGCACTGGCCAACCGCAGGGTGTGATCTTTGAGGTCCTGGTCATCTGGGATCTCATCCTGGAGCAATATCCCACGCACGGCAGGACAACAGAGCCCTGACAGAGCACCACCGTCCCTCCGAGCTCAAGGGGCAGAGTTAGTCTTGGAGCGACCAAAGAAGAAGGAATCTGTGGGACTAGA